>RJWJ010003531.1:0-83685 GCA_004363605.1 Indri indri | reverse complement strand
TTTTTTTTTTTTTTTTTTTTTTTGAGACAGAGTCTCACTCCGTTGCCCTGGCTAGAGTGAGTGCCGTGGCGTTAGCCTAGCTCACAGCAATCTCAAACTCCTGGGCTCAAGCGATCCTCCTGCCTCAGCCTCCCGAGTAGCTGGGACTACAGGCATGCGCCACCATGCCCGGCTAATTTTTTCTATATATTTTTAGTTGTCCAGATCATTTCTTTCTATTTTTTTTTTAGTAGAGACAGGGTCTCGCTCTTGCTCAGGCTGGTCTCGAACTCCTGAGCTCAAACAATCCGCCTGCCTCGGCCTCCCAGAGTGCTAGGATTACAGGCGTGAGCCACCACGCCCGGCAAAAGTCAACTTTTCTTAAGTGCTTAAAGCCAAAGGGATTGGTTCACTTCAACAACCACATCTTTTTCTTAACTGAAACCCAAGAATGATGCTTTACATTGGCAAAATAGAAGCCTCCAGCACTTTAACTTTTCTAACTTGATCTCCTTTAAAATATATTTTTCAAACTAGGGAAAACCTGATTACCTATCTTATATTTAGGCTAAAGGTCTATGCCATTAGAGACTTGAAATTACCTCAAATAAGATTCACACAACAAATTTCTGTATTACATTATTTTACAGCCATTAGCCTGTGTATTTTTCATGTTAAACAATGCAACAACAAAGGCAAAATGTTTACAGCATTAAATCACATTCCTAAAGAGAATAGTTTGTATAACATATAAAATTTTCCGACGATGAAATCATATAAATATGTATCAGTTAAAATATGCATGTTTCAATTAATCATGAAAAATTTGTACCACCTCTTTAGGCTTTAATTAAGCAGAATGTTTAGGCCATTTTCTTCTGAATCTAATGTTCAAAGAGCTATAGAACATTTTTCTACTTTACATCCCAGAAGGGAAGTTCAGATTAATTACTCTAAAATGAAATCAAAATTGTATTTATTTATTATAGGACAGAGAAGTATGAGATCAAGCATTTCTGGAATGCCCTGCTGAAGTTGTTTGAGAAATTGCCTTATCTGGTGACTTTTAAACATAAGGATAGCCATTGGTCAGTGATCTTTTTGGGGCATTTGAATTGGCTATAAATATGCATACTAGTTTACCTGACCAGAGCCCAAAGAAAATACAGAGGGCCTTAATGGACCCCACGCAATTAAATGATAGATTTACCGCCCCTTTGTAACTTTCACAGGAGTCCAGGACTGAGGGAAAATTCTGAAAGCATTTGTTAATGACATTTATCTCCTCCAACTGTTCCTAGAACGCACACATCCACCTAATCATTTCAAGACTTGAATTATATTTGAGACAAGTTGCAAGGCAGTCTGAGGAGACTCCTGTGTACTCCCCATGCCATGAAATAAAAGTATGGCACAGACAGTACTATGTCAATCTATTTGTTGGAGCAGCTATATTTAAGAACAGAATAAAGACATGGCCTGGAAGGCAGGCAAGAATCTAGAGTTAAAGTTTACTTTCTTCACGAAGTCCTTCTGCAAAGAAAGAAATTCTTCTTGAAATAATTCAATTCCAAAGGCTTTAAGGCAATAGAAGCTGAAGTCCCTACAGAGTCCTAGGGAAGCTTCTATATAACTCCCTATGTTCTAGAAGTGAGCACACAAGGAGACCCAGAGAAAACCTGGACCACTAAGCCAAAAGGAAACAAATCATAGCTAGCCATCATTCAATACTTAGTAGGTGCCAGGCACAGTACATGGTTCATTCCAAAATTATTTAGTCTTACTCACAACCACTAACAACCACACAGGTACTAACACTATCTCTGTTGTATAGATGGGGAAAATGAATTTAGAGGGTAAGTAATTTGCTCCAAATCACAGACTGAGTACATACCAAAGCCTGAATGAAGCTCAGGCCATCTGACTCCAGAGCCCAAGCTCTTCACCACTACACCTTGGAGACCACGGCTTTTCTAAGCATGTGAGATTATACACCATCCACACAGACTTCTCTCCACAAAAAAAAGAAACTAAAAGCTATCACAGATTCTGCTACTTACACAGCACACTGCTCAGTGACACAACCAACAGACAAAGAAAATGGAATCAAAAAGATCAAAATGTCTTTGAGGAGACAGTTGAAGTGTTAATCAATATTTGTTGATTGCTTTTTTAAAAAACAAGTTAAAGGCCCATAGTGCAAGCCTTTACTTCTTTATAACTATGAGGCATGGAGCTGCTGCAAATGTTCTGTCTCAACTGCACCAGCAAGTGCTACTCAAACATTAAATGGTAAGACAGAACCAATAATACTTGGATCTCAGGAAGCAGTTATTCTACCCACTGGCAAGCAACACTCTTGCCAGCCTTCTCTTTTCTATGGAGGGGGATCACAGCAGGACGAGGAGAAGACTGATTTCCCAGGTGAGTGAAGTGGGAGACCACCTACCTCTATAATTTCAAGGGTGCCAATAAGAATATCCCAGCCTCAAAAAATTATCCTTCGGCTGCTCACTAAGATTAAATTCTACCATTAGAAGGTCATTTCTTTGGCTAAATGTTTCTTATATCTCATTAAAATACAAATTCCCTGAAAGTAGGTAGGCTCAATATCTATTTGTAAATAATGATTTGGGCTTTAGAATGAATGATTCTTTCTGAATAACAAGTTTGCATAGGAAATGAGAAGGACTGAGGACAGGGTTCCAATAAGAAAGGTGCAGGGCAGAGATGGGAAAGGTAGGACACACTACTTAGCTAATGTCTGGCCTTGGGCACATAGCTTAGAGCAACCTGAGGACAGCCAAATGAAGGCAGAGTGCACAGTAAAAAATACTGTCTGATGACACCGTATCTCATGATAAATATTTTCAGAGTGTCTTTTATGTGTGAATATTAAGCACAATAGATGTTGAAGGAGGTGGGGAAGAATGGCATATAAGCAGAAATTGCTAGCAAAGAAAAGCCATAGGCAGATCCACTATATAACAATCTCAACAAGGTGACTTTTTTTTAAACAAATTAGGTAATAGATGTACATGGCTTTGCAAACCTGAGTCACCACTATTTGAAAGACAGTGTGGTGGAGTGCAGAGATGGAGACAGAGGACACTGGTGAAAGTACTAGTACTGACCCTTCTAGTTACGTGAAACGAGTAAGTCGCTCAGGAGACAGCAATGCCCATCCTAACCATAGCTGTGGTGGGGAGAAAATAAGAGAAAATATGCACATTCCATATGTAAATGAGTCTTCCTTAGAATTAATGGCAATCAGAGCCATAAGAAAAGGGCAGGTGTCAGCTGTATGCAATTTGAAGAGGCCGGGTGACCAGGTACCAGTCTCTTCCATCACATCTCCTCCCATGGATGACACGTGTAGAACCACTATCCTTGAATACAAAGAACAACCCGGTAATTGGTTACATTTCACTAACTCAAGATTATTTAAGAGTAAAGCCATTAGAATTAATAAAGGCTTCATTTGCAGTTATTCTTTTAAAAAATTACTTAACTTGAATTAGTAGTTGACAAGATGTTGCCAAATATATTACTGTACTGCCAGATATTCTGTAATTAATAGACGGGAATTCTTTGTAATTATTATATTAACTATGCACACATAGGTAGATCTTCCTAAGTGCCTGAAAAATTTGCTTTTTTAAAAAGTATCGGAGTAACAACTAAAAATATCCTCCACCTTGGTAACTGAACTATCAAGAATTCCTACATAGCAGAGTCTGAAATAATAAAATTATATTGTACTGAGTTCTCATTAAAAGCATAGATGCAATTAAATGATAGAGGCATCCAACTATGTAAGTCTTTGTAGTACCTAAAATTATCCCTAATTTTCTTGTGAAAATAGATATGAAGTAATTTCCAGAATTTAAATAGTCCATACCTCTCTAAATAGAGTAGTACTTAACCCCAAAATAAAATCTAAATCTCTATACATAAACTAAAATTTGGTTCCAATAAGTAAAAGAAATGAGCACATATTACACAAAATTATAGAAAAATGATAGACTTTAAAATTAATTTTCTATTTCCTAATGGAACTTGTCTAGCCAACTTTAATTATTTATATATGTAGTATACAGATAGACATAGATATAAAGAACGTGATTCCAGAAAGAATTAAGCATTTACATGCAGGTCCCCGTGCTGGGTAACTAATCAAGGATGCCAAGTCGGATGGGGCCCGGCCCTGCCGAGGAGAGAAAAGACAGAGAAGTGTGTGGTTCACCATAGGACAGGCAGGACGCAGCAGGAGAGGTTCAGAGAGCTGTCAGAGCCAACACAGCATTCGATTTGGGTCTGGAAGGATTTGGAGGGGGAGGGAGTTCAAGAGACGGAGAAGGACAGCGGTACTGCAGGAGCCAGGGAGTGGCGGACAGGCCTGGGGGCAGGCAGGGACCCTGTAGCAATCCAGTTGACCAAGATGTGTGAAAGGAAAACTGGCTTAGACTGTGGCTGGTGGGACCTGAACAAGGAGTCACTTGTAGGTCATTTTGCTCCAGGGGGCGGGGGTGGGGGACAGCTCCTCAATGTTCCTCAGCAGGACATGATAGGATCAGAGAGGTACTGAGAAACGTGACTCCAGCAGGATGGATCAGAATCTGGAAAGATTAGACTCCAGTTCCACATCGAGAAGCTTCAGTAAGCACCACGAGAGCAGTGTCCGCATCTCGGTCACGCCGTGTGTCCAGTGCCTAGCACACAGCAGAGCTCGAACCATGCCGAGTGAGGGGTTGATGGACAGACGAATGGATGACTGCAGAGGAAAGGGGAGGAAGTCCTGAACCAGAGGGCGATGGTGGAAATGAAGAGGACGGACTTAAGAATGAGATTAAAACAATGACCAAAATGCAGCCAACCCAGAAATAACTGAAATTTCAGAGTTCATCTCCCTGTGTTTCTAGTCAAAGCAGACCAGGGAAAAGTGCGAAGCAATCATTGTGGAGATTGACTCTGGAGTCAAATTCAAACAAAATGAGTTGCTTTACATCCAGGTCCAGTGTCCCTTCCTCACTTATTTTCCCAGCACTCAAACAAAGAAGGAAAATAAAAGGAGAGACCCATGAAGTCACAAAGTAGAGATTATTTCTTGAATACCATGCTGAACTAGGATTCTTTAACATGACACTACTTAGGGCACGTGCCTCCGGCTCCCTGATATTAATTTGAGTATCTCCCCATAATTTCACCGATTTGCTGGTGCAGGGGCTGCTTCTTGTAAGTCTCTTTGACAACCTCACCTCTGTTTCTCAGTATTCTCTGTAGAGAGTCTATCTTTCCTATGTGCTCGCCCTAAGAAACTGGGATAGGAAGGGAAAAAGGTAGAACTTCAGAGTAAAGAAAACCCACAGTCCTGTATGCAACATGTCCCAAAGCACATCCCGCAAAACACTAATCCTACTTAAATGGGTGTTTGGGGGTGTTTTTTGTTGTTTTTGTTGTTGTTATTTGAGACAAGGTCTCGCTTTGTTGCCCAGGCTAGTCTCGAACTCCTGGGCTCAAGCAATCCTCCCGCCTCAGCCTCCCGAGTAGCTGAGATTACAGGTATGTGCCATCGTGCCTCGATTTTTGAAAAGAACATGGACGTTATTTTTAAAAAGACTTCCGTGATTATATGTGTGGATGACACCAAACACAACAAGGTTAAACAACAGGCTTTTTACTGCAAGAATTTTGGTTCCACCAATGCTTAATTAAGAATCTTTAAGAAGGAGCTAGAATGTGCCAAATTTATTTCACAAGCTTGACAGTGGACATGCCTTTTCACAGCAAATTCCCCAGACTGGACTTCTGAGGAATTCTCCTGGATCGTGCTGCTCCACTGCCCTATATTAGCACTGAGGCATAAGCATTTCCATGTGGGTCATTAATTATCAAGAAGGTTTCTCCTCTTTTGCCCAGAACCGGATCCTTGGTTGCCAAGAGCCTCCTTTGTCTGCACTGGGCAAAAACACAAGGCCTGCAGCCATGTGGCCAGTGCTGGACATGCTGACCAACACCTACTAGTCCTTAATAAACACTGCCAGAGTGACCAAAGACGCCCATGGTCCAGAAAGTCCCATGGTGTCTGCTACGTGCATTAAACACAGAGAAGGCAACCCTTTTCCTATAAAGTTCTACAGAGAAAATGACAAAAATCAACAATAAGGCAAAGGGAGAATAATACCGACTGAATAATTCATGTTCACTAGGTGGCTGCCATAGTCAAGAAGCTCAAGTAAAATCTTGTCTCCCATTCCTGAGCCCTGGATGTGACCCACTGACCCATCTCAGCTGCCCTGGAACAATGATGCTGCAATTATGGGCTGCTGTCTGGACTTCTCTCTCCTACATGGCTGAAGTCCACTCAGCATCTAGCTCAAAAACGAATGTGATTAGGGACAGGGGAGTCAGGTCACAAAATGTGCTCCAGCAAATCCGCCGCTGCTAGAAAACCAATTCTGAGCCCCTGCCCTGCCTAGAGGGGCACTACCTCCAAAGAAATATAAGTGGCAGCATATGAAGACTAAAGGGTCAAGCTTCTTCACGCAGGACCTCAGAGCAAGAAAAGCATTGCCATTGCCAGCTCTTTACTTGAAGGGCTCATTTCCCCTTCTCAAATCTGGCTGTCCCATTAATTATACTTAATGGGCTCCAGAGTGGTTGATAAATCTCCCCAAAGGTAGACAAAGGATTCATTCATTTACTCAACTTTGTGCCAGGCACTGTGCTATGGGCTGGATAGACACTGGCAGACAAGACAGACATGATCCAAGTCCTCAAGGAGCTTTCCAGGGCTGCCCCCGGTGTAAGATGCCAATATGCAATTGAAAATGACTGAGGAAAAGCCTAGCCTGCTCCCAGGGCTCCATCGCCCCCCCACCCCCCCCCGGGGGTCACAGGAGCCAGGTGGTCTCAGTGACCATAGAGTGGGTATAAGCATAAGCAGCCCCATCACACCTGGTCAGCAAGTGAAGCCCCACCTCTTAGCATTCCAGATGGTCCTGCCAAGCAGCATGGCATGCTGGGGCCACCTCCTAGGGGAGGCAAATTGACAGGCTAGAGACTGGGGGTCACAGGGACCCCTGGGAGGGGAAAAGCATTCACAGAAAGCACTTCTTTTTCTCTCCTCAGCCCCACTTCTTCCCTCAAAGCCCTGAACTGCAGTCACATCCAGAAAGGCAAGTTCTGTAGGTTGAAGGGTATGAAGAATTTCACTCACCTAAATTTGTTAAAAGAACCAGTAGGAACCTGCTAAAACATTGTCAACAAAATAATTTACTTCCCTCTTCCTCCTTCCCTCCTTAAAGTATTTATTTAGATTTTAGACTAGTGAATGGTTCAGGGACTCTCTGAAGGGGCCCCATGCCAATCCCTACTCTGGAACGTGGTGAGACATGACGTGCCAAAGTAACCCAGCTACGGGAAAGGTGGAGGGCAACACCAACTGGAAATCCTTCAGAGTTCTCTGTTCCCTCTACACATTCCTCTTGAGCCATACCATCTATGCATTCTTGTCACTCCAGTTACCATATAGAAGATGATGATTCCCAAATCAACAGAATTATTTCTCATGACCTACTACATCCAAAGCTGCATACGTACCCCTACCCATAACCAGCCACCTTCACTGTGTTTCCCATCTCAGTACCTGGCCCTAGCATCCACCTAGTTACCTGATGGCAGAAATCTGGCATCTTTCCTGCCTCCTCCCTCCTTCTCACCTCTCACATTCTGATTAATCACTAGGTTCTCCTAAATATTTTCATAGTATATCCACTCATTCATTCATTCAAGTCTACTTATGTGCCAAACACTATTCTAGGTGCCCTGTCCTCATGGAGTTTATTGCTCTCCATTCCAGTGAAGCCACCAATACCTCTTACCCATACTACAAGTGGCCTCCTAGCTCACTCCCATCCAGTTCATTCTCTCCACTCTGTATCTGGGGAATTCTTCTGAAACCCAAATCTGATCACTGCTCTCACATGCTCAAAACCCTTCAGTGGCACCCACTGCCCTCAAGAAGAAGGTGGAACTTCTTGAAATGGTCTCCACAGCTCTCATGACCAGGCCAGCCTCTCAGCCTGCCTACTTTCTGGGTTCTGGCTTGTTTCACTTCCTTAAGGCTTCTGTTCCACTCTGAGCTTTTCCATGTGCTGCTTCCTTACAACCCCCAAATCCTTGACTGATTTGGTCCTACTGACCAATTCGTCCTTTGTATCTTATCTTAAACTTCATCCTAGGGAGGCCTTCCCTGACCCCAAACCTGGTCAGATCTCACAGCACTCTGGACTTGACAATTCTCAGACTTGACTGAGATTTTTTTTAAATGTCTGTCTTCTCCACCAGACTGTGAGCCAGGTAAGACAAAAGCCTTGTCTGTCTTCTTGACTAGTATAAAATGTCTTACCTCAGGTCTCAGCAGAAGAAGCAGAAAAAGCAGAATCCTTACTAGGTACACCCTGGTTGGATACCCGAGGGGAATGGGGGTAGGAAGCCAAGGGCACCATCTTTGGTGACCACTCAGAACAAAGTTGCTTTAGAGAGAAACACCAGTAAAAAGCCCCAGAACAGAATGGGATCATTATTTCCACTCTCTTTGGCCAAATCCACAGACCAAGTCTTCTCAGTTTAATAGGAACTTTGAGAAGTCAGCATTGGGAATGTCCCTAAAATAACAAGAAATTCCAGAAACACAGCCCCTCTCTGACAAGCAAAGGAAGGCACAGCTGACATTTCCTCGTATTTCCTGTTAGCACCTTAGTTCCTTGGTGACCTGGGGCAGGGTATCCTGAAAGTATTATCCTAGTTAGGTCATAACCCCAAAAAGAGTTTAAATAATGCCAAGAGAAGTTGCAGGCTGCCTCAGAAATCACAGAGGCGTGTAATTCAGAATCCATGAGTAGATGGTGTCCCCATTTCAGAACTGAGTTCTGGTCCTGGTCCTGCCATTAATGCAACTGAGTGGCCTTGAAAAGTTCATTTAGCCTCTCCAGACCTCATCTCTTCATCTGTAAAGAGGGCATTCGACTAGATGGTCTCCTAGGTCCCTTCTAAATAAAATTCTAGGATTCCACGTCTCTCAAAATAACAAGATCCACTTAAAGGAGTGCAGGTAGAGGATATTCTTTTTTCTTTCCTCTTTTTCTTGAACCCCTGACTTAATTTCTTTGATTTTTCTCCTTTCGTACAGCCACCACTGTTCTCCCTTATCCCTATCATAAGAGACTTAGAAAATTTTTTGGCTAATGGGACAATTTTAGAATGGCCTTTTCTGAGTGTTCCAATATTTGCACCACCAAATATTTTACCCTATTCTTACACTTTTTTTACTCATTTTTACTTTTCTATTATATAGTCATGCTGGACTTTAGAGGGGAAAAGACAAATGTTCACAAAATTCTAACTTTTTATGTTCTCTTCCATTAACTTCTGGTCTTTCACTGTGGAGTTCCACATACATAGTATTTCACCCTGAGCTTCTCCAAACAGAATCTGAGACAAAGACTTGCACACAGGCTGCCAACTGGGCATGTGATTCCAGGATGCAGGAGTGAGGGACAAGGGGAATGACTGTGGTAGGAGAAAGGGCCAATATAAGGATGTGTTCTTGAGTTGGTCACTGCTAAGGGACACTGGTGTTTAATCACACAGGTAATTCTTTGGGGTTTATGAAAACATTTCATAACTATCCACCCAGGGGACAGAAGAATTTATTCATCAACTTTCATCCCCCCATTGATCTAGTGTATTAATCCCCCATGCTTCCGGTTTGCACACGTATGAGTGAGTGCTACAAGGATCCACACGGGATGCCCATATTGCCATGTCAGAGAAGCCCCAGAACAGGACGCTAGAGACATATGCCACAGGCGTGAGCCAAGGCACTTTCAGAACACACACAACCTTACAGCAATCACTGGAGTGAGAGGTGAGGACAAAAGGGCTTGGAATGGTGCACAAGAGATGTCCCATGCACAGAGCTGTCATCGCTGTAGAGCCTGGTTTCAGCACGGCTCTACTGACATTCTGAAGCTGGATAATTTGTCTTGGGCTGTCCTGTGCATTGCAGGACATTAAGCAGCATCCCTGGCCTCTACTCTCTAGATGACAACAGCACCCCTTTTTCCAGTTGTAATAACCAAAAATATCCCCTAGTGGGTAAAGTAACCTGATAAGAACCACTGGTGTAGAAATATTGTATATTCTACTTTGTCACTTGCCCAGTAATTTCTCTCTACTTTACACTATATCAAAAGCAGCTCCCAAGTAGACCACAGTGGGGGATATTTATGCCTTATGCCTTTAAATTAATTTTTAGGCTTCCCTATGATACATCTGGACTTCACTAGATGATAATTCCTTAATTATAAAGAATGACAAGATTTTAAATCTTCTATTTGATTTGAGAAAACTATGAACAGACTAGAGATAGGATATAGGATAAAAAAAAGTTAAAATTACATTCTAGGGCTTAGTTGTTTAAATTAGGGGGAGTTTTTTTAACTAGGAAAATCTTGGTCTCCTAAGCCAGAATTTTTAATATTTTATGAGGCAAGGATCTTTTGACAAAAAAGGACCAGCTTTTCCTAAATTATACATACATGATATACACATAATTTCACATTCAACTTCAAGGCCCACACTCACCCGCCTAAGCCCATCCAAGGAACCCCTAGGGGTCCCCTAGGGGTCCATGTTAACAACTGTTGAACATTTGGGCTGTTTCCAGTTTTTACCTATTATGAATAAATGCTACTATGAAGATTATTCTTTATCTTTGGCTCACATATACATATTTGTGTTGACTATAAACATACATAAGATGCAATTATTGAGTAATAGTATATGTGTATGTTTAGCATTAATAGATACTGCCAGTCAGCTTTCAAGTGCGGTTATTCTGATTGACACTCTCACCAGCTATGCATGAGAGTTCCAGTTGCTCCACATCCTCCTCAAACTTGGCATTGTCAGTCTTTTTCATCTTAGCCATTCTCATATGTGTGTACTGATCTCTCATGATTTTAAATCTATGTACCTAAAGAGTAAATGAGATTGAACAACTTTTAATGTATATTAGCAACTTGGATATTTTCTTTGGTGAAGTGCCTGTTTACATTTTTTGCCCATATTCCTATTGAGCTGTTTTCTTTTTTACTTATAGGGGTTCTTTATATATTGTCAATATGAATCTTTTGTTGGTAAATGCATTATAAACATCATCTCCTAGTCAGTGATTTGCTTTTTCATTCCTTTGAAAGATTTATTCTAATCAACAAATGTTCTTAATTGTAATACAGTTTATTTAATCAACCTTTTCCTTTATGGTTAGTGCTTTTGGTGTATAGTTTAAGAAATATCAGGGCCGGGTGCGGTGGCTCACGCCTGTAATCCTAGCACTCTGGGAGGCCGAGGCAGGCACATTGTTTGAGCTCAACAGTTCGAAACCAGCCTGAGCAAGAGCGAGACCCCGTCTCTACTAAAAATAAAAAGAAATTAATCAGACAACTAAAAATATACAGAAAAAATTAGCTGGGCATGGTGGCACATGCCTGTAGTCCCAGCTACTCGGAAGGCTGAGGCAGAAGGATTGCTTGAGCCCAGGAGTGTGAGGTTGCTGTGAGCTAGGCTGACGCCATGGCACTCACTCTAGCCCGGGCAAAAGAGTGAGACTCTGTCTCAAAAAAAAAAAAAAAAAGAAAGAAATATCAGTCTACTCAAGATCATGAATATATTCTCCTAGGCTTTCTTCCAGAAGGTCTATTGTCTTACCTGTCACATTTAGATTAACAATGCATCTAGAATTTTTTGTGAATGGTGTGAAGTAGATAATCAAAATATATTGTTTCCATAGAAGTATTTATTGAAAAGATTATCTTTTCCCCACTGCTCTACAGTGTCATCTCTGTTGTTATGGAGACTGAATGTTTTTGTCCCCTGAAAATTCATATGTTGAAGCCCTAACCCACAATGTGCTTACATTTGAACATGGGGTCTTTGGGAGATAATTAGTGTTATATGAGATCATGAGGATGGGGCCATGGTCTAATGGGATTAGTGCCCTGATGAAAAGAGACACCAGAGAGCTTGGTCTCCCTCTCTTTCCCACATGAGGACACAGAGAAAAGGCAACCATCTGCAATCCAAGGATGCAGCCCTAACCAGATACTGACCCTACTGGCACCTTGATCTTGGACTTCCAGTTTCCAGAACTGTGAGAAAGTAAATTTTGGTTGTTTAAGCCACTACTAAGTCTATGGTATTTTGTTATGTCAGCCCAAGCTGAGTAATACATTTGTCATAAATCGAGTATCTCTTTAGATTTGTTTCTGGATTCTGTTGCAATTGTTTATATGTATATCCTTGCGCCATAATCTATTGTTTTAATTATTCTAGCCTTATAATAAATCTTGAGATCCAACAGTATAAGCCTTCCAATTTTATTTTTTTCATCAAGATTGTCTTGACTATTCTGGCCCCTTTGCATCTCTACAAAATTTTTAAAACAGCTTTTTAATTTTCACAAAATTTATACTGGGATTTTAATTGGAATTAAATTAAATATGTAGATCAATTTAGAAAAAATTTTTCTTCTTTACAATATTTAGTTTCCAATCCATAAACATCATACAACTCCCCCTTGATTTAGGCCTCCTTTAATTTCTCTCAGCAATGTTTATGGTTCTCTGTGTAACAATCTTACACATATTTTGTTAGATTTTTTTTCCTGTGTATTTTATGGGTCTGATGCTATTTTAAATGATATTTTTAAGATTTGTTTCCTAATGTTTTGTTGCTGGTATACAGAGACAGAATTGATTTTCAGATATTGACTGCGTATAGATACCTTGATAAATTGACTCATTAATTACAACAGTTTACATGTAGATTGGTTGGGAGAATTTATACAAAATGGCATCTATGTCTTTTGAATTTTAAGTTTTTAATTTCTTTTTACTGCCTTATTAAATTATTTGTGAATTCCAGTATAAAATTGAATAGAAGTGGTGATAGTGGTCATCTTTATCTCATTCTTGATATTAAAAGGAAAGCTTTCAATATTTCACCATTCAGTATAATGCTTGCTGTAAGTATTTTTGTGGACATCTTTTATCAGATTAAATAAGTTCTATTCTATTCCTACTTTGCCAAGAGTTTTTTTATCATTTATTGTGTTAAATTTTATCACGTTTTCCTGTATCTATTAAGAAGATTTTATGAGGTTTTACTTTATTCTGTTAATGTGATTAATCATGTTGACTAATTTTTAAAATTTAAACCAACCTTGCATTCTTAGAAAAAATCAAAATTAGTCATGATGTATTATCCTTTTGTATATATCATCAGTTTTGGTTTGCTATAATTTTGTTCAGGATCTTTGCATCTGTGCTCATGATATAGAAAAATAATTCCGTGCTTCATTTGGAATCAAAAAAGAACCCAAATAGCCAAAGCAATCTTAAGTAAAAGGAACAAATGTGGAGGCATGACATTACCTGATTCAAATTATACTATAAGGCTATAGTAACCAAAACATCATGGTACTGCTATAAAAGTAGAAACATATACCAATAGAACAGAATAGAGAACTCAGATATAAAATCATCTACCTATAACCAACTGATCTTCAACAAAGCAGACAACAACATATGCTGGGGAAGGGAAGCCCTATTCAATAAATAGTGCTGGGAAAACTGGATAGCTACATGCAGAAGAAAGCAAACCATCCTGGAGGACAGGAAATGGTCCAAGGTTAATAACAGCATCCATATAGAGTTGCTGTGGAAATTAAATGAAATCTATTAGCACAATGCCTGTTCCATAATACATGCTCAAAAAATATTAGCTATGATGAGAATATATCATTACATTATTAACTACTCCTATTTCTGCTATTCATCATAATTCCTCTTGTCCTTGCCCTAAGTGGTTTGGAAAACTGAGGGTTCAATGAACCTCTTTTTCTTTTTTTTTTTTTTGAGAAATTTATCTAGCATATAAATAGAAAGTCATCCAAATCCCATTAACTCTAGGTAATTTTATTTAATAATCACATTTTAAAAGTTGGACAAATAAATAAAGTCCAAAGCAATTTTTATTAAATCCTGTTTTCTCAATGGCTATTTGGAATACATCATCATATGCAAGCCCCAAGAATACTGAATAACAGATAAAATAAATAACGACCATAATGCAAACCACATTCTGATTCCCACTTCCCTGCAAGCACAACTCCATGTAAGAATTGTAAGAGCCAAAAAAGTAACATGCTTATTAACTGTGGGTTACTCAGCTATATACATAGAGCTTAGCAGATCACGTGAATGTTTCCATATTCTCAGTAAAGCTGATGGTTCCTTAGAGCCCAGTTCTTATAAACCCTTAGGAATTTCAAGATTTGCCTGAAAAAATATATCATATTTCCATGACTATAACTGAACTCGAATTTGGAAAGCTCACTGAAAGCAAACCATCCTGGAGGACAGGAAATGGTCATTGTTTTCAAAGAAAGGCAAGATGTTTCTGCACGCAGGAAATCAAGCTGGTCTTAGGAGATTAATCTCATCTCATTCCACACAAATACCCATGTGTGCTGTGTGGATGGACCTGTCCTTTAACCTCACATGTGGGACCTTGGTGAGGAATAGGAATAAGGGCCCTTATCATCTAAGGTTAAAGACATTTTATTCAAGACTGCCCCGTAAGTGCATCAAGAGAAGTATATTCCCTCCTTTTTTCACATTTCATTTCACTTTAATGTAGTAAGAGATTTACAGAGATTGTGGACTTGGAATAGGCAAGTTGTAAGCCTCTGGGAAAACCTGTCAAAAGACCCAGATCTAAAATGTGGTTTCCTAGATATACAATGCTTTCTGCAGCACAGAAGCTTTCTAGAAAAAGTTGCTTGTGAACATCTTTCATCTTTCCTTGTGAACAAAAACAATTACACTAATAGTTTTATTGATTGATTTTTTTTTTTTTTTAATTCTTGGGAGCAAAATACTGTCATGGAGCAAGCCTAAGACCATGAGGGGGAAAATCCTGGTTTAGTTTCCAACTGGGTCACAGTCTACTTTGGTTACTTTGACCAGAAGTTGACAAGGTGGGGAGACCCATACCTGCCCAACCACTGCAGAAGACTGACATCCAGTCAATGGAACCAAGTACAGGGACAAGTATTTTAATGGTGAGTCACTACAGTGCAGTTGTTACAATCTGTGCCAAAAGCCCTTTACAAGCAAAACCTTCTTTGAATGAAGTCCCAAAGGGTTGAGGACATACTAAAATCTCTAACATGAGAATGATTACAGCAAGGTTACAATGCAGTTAATCTGTTATCTTTCAAAATTCCTGCTGATATATTTTTTGCTATTTCAGACTACGTTCATGAAGTGATTTTTAAAATGAGCAAAGAAGAAGGTTTTCACATTTGTTCAAACTAAAAGAATACAGTCATGTTTGCATAAAAAGAAAGAGTTGGTCAGTATTTTTTATTACTTTCTAATATTCTTAAAACAGTTTTTTAAATGGCTGCCCTGTGTGGCAAAGCCTTATTCTGTTGATTTTCTAGAGTCTATGGAAAAATCTGTAAGTATTATTTATGGATCATGGTGATTCCCTTCACTGCATGAGGAAAAGAAAAAAGCAAAAGCAGGGCTATTATCCTGCATTTATAACATGTCTGTTACCATAGTAACACCTGTGATGTCACGAACTGTACACCAAGGGCCAGAGGCTGTCTCTGAGGGGGGAAGGGCAGCTTAGCCTTGGAAGATGGATGCAAACACGTGGGGCCAAAGTAGGGTCAATGCTGTGGTAATCACCAAAACACGGGGAGCTCCCCTTCTGCAGAGAAAAGTGGGGGCAGGGCCAGAAAAGCAGTTCTCCAGGCCCAGAAGTAAGCTAAACCCATACTTCTTTATGCAGCTCTGCAAAAAGAGAGTGGAAATCCAAGCAAAATCCGTATTACCATGTTCCCAATCACGATTCCATTGGGCCCACTGGCTGCCAAGACATGGATGGGATCCAGTGGAGAACCTACCCAAGCACATGAAACACATGCTCGGAAACTAGTTCCTGACAAGATGGAGCCCTCTGGTATCCCTTAAGAGAAGCAAATTGTCTCATGATGGCAAGCACTTCAAAACCAAGCTGGGATTTTATCCCTACCAGGCCATCCAGGTTCATAGAACCACAGATTCTCGGGGTTAGAGAAGAATTTACCAAGTGTCCCAAAAGATGTTGACTTTACAGAACAACCTTTAGCAGGAAGAATTTGTATCTCTTGTCACTGGGGTATCTGGAGTAGTATATTAATAAGCATTATTATTCTGATTATAAACTGGGGAAGTTTTGTAGGAATATGCTGAAAAGGTAACTTTATATTAAAAATAATATTGGACTAGAAGACAGAAAACCTTAGTACTAGTCTTTGCTCAAGTACTTAGAAGCCATGTGACCTTGAGAAAGCCATTTAACCTATTTGAGCTTCAGTTCTTTGTTTAATATCTAACACATTTCCCAG
Source organism: Indri indri (assembly GCA_004363605.1). Lineage (NCBI taxonomy): Eukaryota > Metazoa > Chordata > Mammalia > Primates > Indriidae > Indri > Indri indri. The sequence continues at coordinate 67,178 of RJWJ010003531.1, read as the reverse complement.
AATTATTGTAAAGACAAAATTAAATAAAATAATGAATGTGAATGAATTTCATAATGTAAAGGATTTAATATAAACAAAAGGTATTATTATTATTAGCATTCTCACACAGCCAGTCTACAGTAGAATAGGAAGAATGTGAACACTAACAGGAACACGAAGCATACACATGATCCCCAGCTTCCCTATCTTGAGAGGTAGACATTTACATGATACAGTCGACTCTAGATTATTCAGGGGCTGATTACTGAGGGGCATTTTGCTTCTAGCCATTGTACTCCTTTATTAGTTCCCTTCACAAATGCCATGTTAACCTACAAACAGAAAATTGACAGTGAGTGTACCTCGACTCGAATACCTTGAGTAACAACTCTGGCAAAAGTTTTAGCAAAGAAAGACTTGAAACAATTAGCTAGATAGAGAAGTTTTTGGATAATTTGTGGACTTTATCCATGGATAATTAAAAGTGATGAAATCCTCACTTTACCATCAAGGAAGCTGTGGTCAAGGTCAGACAGGTTGGGACTAATCCAGACAAAATACTGACATTTTCTCAGTGAACAGCAAAAACAGCCTGTATTTGTCTTACGTATATGCAATAAGATTTGAACATCATTCATTCATTCATGCATTCAACAAGTACTGGTGTGCCAGAGCTCACCGCATACCCTGAAAACCCACTATTTTCCTGTCTTTGTTGGTGTCCCTTCCATATAATATTACATAGAGCACACTGGCAAAGTCCACAGCCTGACTTTTTGAAACTCTATTCACCTTCCTGTTATCATGAGACCTTGGCTAATCTTACCCTAACACAAGCAGGAAACTACGGTCCCTGGGCCAAACCCTGCCCATTGCCTTTTTTATAAATAAAGCTTTATTGGAACACGGCCACATCTATTTGTTTATGTATTATCTATGGCTGCCTTCCTGCTACAACTGCAGAGTTCTGTCGTTGTGATAGAGGCGGTATGGCCCGCAAAGCCTAAAGTAGTATCTGGCCCTTCACAAAAAGGTTTGCTGACCCCTGCCCTAGACAGTACGATTAAATCAAAATTCATCTCTCCTGAAGGTTTCTGCTTAGGAACTTAATAGAGTAAATTCCTTAAAAGCAGAAAACCTTTCTGTATCCTTGTTTTGTCACATAGAACCCTGGAGTAGGACAGAGTCAAGGTTTATAGCAGATACAGAAAATTAAACACGTCCTTCCCTACATTTTATTTTCAACAGATGAGTGCCTTGGAATTCCATGGAAGACAGTATAAAACCAAGAAAACCACTGGTGTTCAGTTACTCTGGCTTCTAATTCCTCAGAGTTCCTATATCTAAGGCATCCAAGGCTCAATTTTTGGCCTCCATCCCTTTGCGTATTTATTTCCTGATCTGATGTGGAATTAGAGTTAAATAGGAGCTGTGTGCTTGAATTCCACGTGGCTGGCTCAGCAGGAAACTCCAGGGCAGGTTTTTTGGCATGCCAAACTCAGGTTAGCCTCAGCTATGCTAATTTCTAAAGCTGTTTGCTTTGCTCAAATAAATCTTAGAGACAAATTTGCATTTGGATGCATACCTTTTATGCACAAATTATGTGCATGATAACTCTAGGGCAGAATAAGGACTGAAAAAAAGAAAAAGAGGTATGGTGTTTACTAAATGACCTTTGTGTGGCAGGCACTATGCTAAGGGCTTTACATACATTTTTCTCATCTCATCTCTACAACAACCCCATGAGGCAGGACTGAGATCCCCATTTTACAGATAGAAAACTGAAGAGAAGAGACCTTATGTACTCGTCCATGTTCACAGAGCTGATAAGTGGCAAAGCCTAGACTTGAACCCAATCTGTCTGAATCCAAACTCCATGTACTTGTCACTTAGTCGTACTGCCTTATTGATACCCTCATCATCATCTCCCCTCACCTAAGCCACTGGACATACATTCAAACATGAACTTTACATTTATAAAATCAGTTACCCACCCCCCTTTTCCCTAGTTGGCCTTTGTAAAATATGTCTTTGGTCCTTGGGAGATAAATTTGGGCCCCTCTATATCACAAAACAATCAACCAATGGAGAATAGGGTCATTACTATGGCAACCTTTACATGATACACCAATTACTTTAGTAATTAGTAGACAAACACAATCACGAGTGATTCAGACAGGTAAATGGATTTTAATAACATATCTAAGGACCTCAGTATGAAATGACACTTTTACTGATAAAATGCAATAGGCCAAGCAAGAGAACGTGGCCATCACCATGAAGGAAAATGTCAGTAACACTTAGAATACAATGTAAATATATCTATAACATAAGCCTAGGAACTTATATCTACAAATGTCTTCCCTGTTTATGGAAACCTAACCAAACACTTATTTTCCCTAATAAAAATACAGGCATTAGCTTTAGTGTGTATTGCTGTTGAAACTCAGTATTTATCACTGTTCAATTCAATATACAGAAAAATAACCAGTGTTGCAATTAAGCATTCTAGCATGATTCCAACATTTTACAGCAAGCCAGACACAATATTATTTAACTTCTTTCTCTGTGTGAAATGTATCTGTAGCCTAGCTTGCAATATCACATAATGCTCAGCCCACTGCCATCTAGATCTACTGTGCCATCTAATTTTCTGGAAACATGAAAGAACTGATTACATTTTTGCACAAGTGACATTCAGGTCTCCATTTTTTTTTTTCTTTTTCAAGTTCTCAAAGACAGCTTTCCAGGAATTAGAAAGAGGTCTGTGGAGAAGACGAGTAATCTAGGTTGTTTCTTGCATGGATTTAGAGGAAGGCATGTTGAGGAACAAGCCCTCTTATAATAAGTAAACCCAGAGGAGACCTGGCCTTCCTTATGTACCACCCAGTTCAACCATGGTTACTTTTTTATCTTACTAACCTGTCATTGTATATATCTTATTTTTTAAAATTATTTTTTATCCTTTTCAAATTTTTGAACAGGTGACTTCAGAGAAGGAAAATAACTTTTTTTGGTAGCTGATGGTAGAAAAGGTTTATTATCAGTTGAAAGCTGAGAGCCTAAGCAGTGATAGATAGGGGAATTTTCCTAATACAGCAATAACATTTTAAATAATGTATGCTCTAACATTTCTTATCTACAAAGTTCCTAAAACAGTCTCTACTAAAGTTACCGTGAGCATTTAATAATTATACATAAGATAGTTAAAACAACTTTCCATGAATTGTTAACATTGAAATCATTGAAAACTCCAGTCATGACTTACCTGCTGGTGGCTTTATGAAAGGTGGTGGAATTAAAGGTACAATAATGGGCACATTGCCATGATCCTTTGACCCTGCAGGTGAGTCACTGAGTCCATTTCCAGTGGCAAGCCCTGAATAGCCTGTGCTTATATTGTATGGTGAAATAACACTGTCCTCAGGTAATTTTGGTTTTGGCAAAGAATTTTCTGTAAAAAAAAAAAAAAATCATATTCAATATGACAAAAGGACTTATTCAATAGACTTTAAATTTTCCTTATTTTTTTTCAAGAAAAATGGCCATGTAACAAAACAAATTTTTCCTTGCAAATCTTTAAACAATTTACTGAAAATCCACAGTCCATCCTGGACCTTTTTAGTCTTGTTACCATAAATTTCCAATGGGCTCCTCTATAATTTGCTCCACTATGATAGCTAATATCCCAGCTGAATCATGGTGATGAATTTTAGCACTGTAAAATCCCACAGGAAATTGAGAGGAAATTAACCTTTTCCATCTACAAAGTGATATACAGCAAACATCGCTTTCTGGCTTCCAGGGGAGAGCCTAAAACGTGCCACCCAGCATTGTAACTAGGTCTCACTGTCTTATAAACCTGGACCATGATATAATCAAATGAACCAATGAGAAGGAAACAGATCATTGGGAAGAAAACTGATGTTTCACAAAGTATTGATAATATCCATTAAAAATTAACAAAAATGAAAAAAATTACAATGATATGAACTTTGCACATTTTATTCTTGCACATGAATCATTAAAAAACAAAACAAAACAAAAAACCTCAACCATGGAAAGCAACTTTTTTCCTCTTATAGCATATCCTGGCATTCTCTCTTTCCATATTCCCCAGAGGCAAAGATTATTACCTAGGCCAAGTATTATACGAGCTATTAGTTTATAGAACATAAACTCATGACTTCCATTTTTCACTTACAGTGAAATTGATGATACTATCTCCGTAACATGATGTGTACAATTTCATAGCAAGCTTAACATAAAATTTGTCATGTACATTCAATTCCACATGCCTGCAGGACAGCTTATTTACATTTCCTTGCTTGGCATATAAGAAGGGAAAGCACTATCTTAAAGACTGGAAATAAAATATTTGAACAGGTAGTTTATGCCAGTAGATTTTGAATGCAATGCAAATACTGATCAAATTGCCAGTGATAGTGCACAATTTGTTTTACCCACATTTTATTAAAGTTCCCCAAATGGGTTTCTTCACATGCTCCTCCTCTTTTCTTTTGGAATGAGCAAACTCTCATTCCAAATTGAGGTTCGTAAATTCAGTATTCATATAGGCTTTCCCCATGAGATATCTGGCACTGCAACCTACTAGTAGAATCAGTATTAATTCAGCTCTGCCAAGCCTCTGTAATTTTCACTCTTTAGCTGAGCTTTGATGAAAATTCCTATAGAATAATAAGGATCTAATCATCTACTACTCTCTTACTCCTCTTCTTACCCTATTCAAGGGTGCGGGGGCAGGAGAAGAGTGAAAATTTTAAATACAAACAAAAATAGAGCTTCTATTTTGAATTCCCATAAAAAAAAAGAAGAAAAAGGAAGGGGATTACCAAACCAGCAGTGAATCTTTCTTGCAGTCTAAAAACCTAAACCTAACATTTCACTTAACAGAAAGCCCCAGGCCCCAACAAATGATGACATATCAAAGGGATCAGGAAACTAGAAGTTAGCAAACACTGTCTCTTTCTATAAATTTGTGGGCAGGACCACAGCACCTAAGGTCCCTAGCTCTTGTCTAGTTCTCCCATTGGTGAAAGGAGATTAAGCTGGGTTTGTTTTTCGTTTACATTGTGCTCTTAAATTCTGTGGAATTCTGCTTATGGGAAAGCATTGCAGGGGATGTATGTTTAAATCGACCATTGGCATAATCAACAAAGAGTCCCCAAGCAACTCAATTCTGGCAGGTTGAGATAGTTAATCCTTCTTTGCATGAACAAAGGGACATTAAATGTCATTACCTTTGAGAACAGAAATGTGCTGCCGGCTCTCCCCATCTGTAGGGTAGCTCCTGAATTCAATATCTTCACCATCTTTTAATTCAACCTTATCATAGCCATACCAGCCAAGGAGTTCATTCATGGTGTTTTCTGCAAAGTTCTGAAAGAGAGGCATAGGCTCCTACTTATTTCTACAATCAATAACTATTTGAAAAGAATGCATAAATTGAATTCTGTTTGCCCCACCCCACTTATGCCGGCACTGCTCCACTTCCCCAGAGTAGTGTTCGTTTTCAAATCACGTTCAAAAAGTGTAATGCTTTTAAATCTCAGGATGACGCATCCAATTATGACAGGCCTTCAGACGTTTGTAATTTAAAGATAATAAGAAAAAAGATATTTGTTAGTTGTGCTTAGGAATAGGAAGTAGGAAAGTCATATTTTAGTGTATTCTTCTGCAAGGTCTGTATCCCACACTGGCACAAAAATATTGAAAGGTAAATCACAAAAACAGCTAAGAAAAGATTTTGAAAATGAAAACAATCAACCTTTTGTGGTTCAGATTAATTTAAATTAGAATTGCTTTCTGATTCCAGTATTATTTCTTAACATGACTCTTATCTCGGATAAAGCAAAATCTCAACAAAAATAATTTCTCAATTGTCAACCACTATCACACAGAAAGCTGAATAGGTTACAAGGGTCTCCCTTTTTAATTTTCCCTTTTATAAGAGTATTTTTAAAAATTAATGCATAATTTGTTTTATAAATTTCATTAGTGACAGATTCTTTCTCCATGAAATGAAAGGTCACTATGATTATCTTCTGGCAAGTAACATAAAAGTACCAAATAACTTCAAGGTTACAGTCAGCCCAGATTTTGGAAAAGGTATGAAACCACTTTATGAACTATAAATCAATATATAGATATAAGGCATTACTATTGTTATTATGGATATCAAACTTTGAAAATAATTAGTGTAATTGGACAGATTTAATACCTTATGTTAGGTGACTATTTTTTATTAACTTATCAATTGCGAGATCTGAATACAAGATGTGAGACTATGTGTGTTAGTGATCTTAACACCCCTGTGTGGCTTAAACATCTCTATCTGGCAGCACAACATGAGCCTCCTAGACTGAGCTAGAAAAACTATATATTCTAACCTTCTTTGTGGCTCAAAGAATCTTTTATTACTCTCCTTAGAAGCTGTCATTTCTGAATTACACTGGGATGTATAATTTATATTCCTGAAACAAAGCACCAAAGCCAAGCCAGAGTGTGCACAGCCTCAACGTGTGAGTTCCATGTTTTCTTGAATTTCACGACTTTAGATTTCAGCAGGAGTTGCATAAAAAATAAAAGATATTACACTTCTGACTCCACAAAAGCAAACCTGGCATTTCAAACTACCCATGGGATGCTAGATTTTTTGCTTTAGTACTCACTTAAGCTCTGAACTCCAGCTGGGTCAATCTGTGATGGCATGGTATACCAGCAATGAAAAAAAATCTAGCCAGATTGATTCAGTGTTACCATCCACAAGGCCAACAGTCAGCCATATTAAGCTTTAGTGAGGCACTTATTCTCTCTGATGGCTGGTCATGTCCACATTAAATAGACATTCTTTTCATGAATGCACAAAGATGATATGATCGATACGAATAATAAGCTCGGCGACTTCAGGAATACCACTGAGGAGGACTGGGCTAAATGCTGCTCTACTCAATCAAAAGAGATCCCTTTAATGAGGCATCAGTCTCCTCTAACGCCTAATTTCTTTTACTGAGCTGAGTGCCTGACTCAAGAATGACAGTCCCTAGGCACACAAATCAAGGTCCTACATCAGTGGTCTGGCAGCAGAAATCTCCAAGGATGAGGCTTACACCTTGCATCAAAAAACCAGTTCCAACAGCAGTAGCAGCCAACTTCAAGCAGTCCTATTGGTTTGTGTGCTGTTTGCCCCTATCTCTAAGGAACTTTGCCAACAAGACAGAATGTCTGTTGCATAGTAACTCCTGGCTACCACATCCAGTTTTGTAGACCGTTTATATCTGGGTGCCCCTTTCTCCAGGTTAACCTCTGAAGTCACACAAAGGCTGCAGATGCATAATTCATGGAGCAACCTCCAGCCAAGGATATAGATTTGTTTGTTTTAGTCCAGCTGCAAATCTATTCAGCCTTTCAGAACCAATCCCAGAGATGGGATCAAGAAGTTTCAGACATTTGGGTAAAAACTGAAACCTCAACTGGATTATTAACACCAAATTCATACTATTTGGGTGTCTTAACTACATCGGTTTAGTTTATGGTTTCTTCTGAAAATTCAGAGGCTTCGTGGAACAATCAATATGAACTTGATCTATTCCATGATTTTTGAGTTATTATAAATGTCAGGGAAAATAAACTCTAAAATATTCCCTTTCTTGTCATGGAAAATAAAAATAAACACCTTAATGTTTTGATATATGACTGCAAAAGCAGAAAACAAAAGGTTTATAAAGCCTTAAGCCATAAATCTTAAACCTTTCATGAAAGGAGGAGCAAGATGAAAGAGAGAACACAAACACTAAAGTTTTTGTAGTATAGCTACAGGAAATAGACTATTATCTCTGTTGTATACACTACTGTACTAAGCCAAAGAACCTCAAGGAACAAATAACTTAAATTTTTAAATACCTAAGTAAAGTTTGATGCTAGATATCATGTGGGTTCATTATGGTGGTAAATCAAAGCAAACGAAATAGATTTTTGCATTTATCATCCAAGAAACATAACATATTCTAAAAGAAATGAATTTAATGTTTATGGCCTATATGGGTTTTCAAGTCTTTCTGATAGAAAATTCTGTTATTGTTTCAGCATTTTTGTATGATTATCCTTTACAAAAGAATTTTCAATTAAAAGAGTTATTCTTTTCCTTTGCAAGTTTCTTATTTGTTATATGTATATATTTTTTAAAGGTGGGAAAAAAGTAATAAGAGTTAAAATGCAGAGAGATTTTTAGGTAAGGACGTTCAATAATAAAGCAAGCTACTGTAACGAGACAGGTTATAAAACTCGTTTCCCCCAAAATCTTCAGCCAGTATTTCTCCTGGAGACTTAGGACAGGAAACTGAAGTTGAGTCTCTTAAAACTCCCTCTCAGTTTTAGGATTCTGTGAAATCAAAAACTTATATGAGAAATAAAATACCTTTTGAAAAGATATTTCATAATTATAGTGATCACACATCATGAATTTTACTGAGTCACTATCTCAAATATTTTATCATTGCTCCCATAAACCATCAAAATGTGCCAGAAATTTCAATATTTTGGCATCTGAACTACATTTTGCAGACTGCCTCTTGCCCTTGGAAGTAACACAAAAATCCTCTCTCATACCATGCAGTCCAATTTGGGTTTGGAAAATAGGTCACTATAATTATAATGATAATGTCTAACACTCTCACAGCACTTTACAGTGTTTCCACATCCTTTAATTCTCTTGCTCCTTTCAATAACCCTATGTTTTAGGTATTTGATTTCCACAATAAACTTTTGGTGAACCTCCGTAACATCCTCATTTTACAACAGAAAATTAGAGCATCAAGAAGGTAAAAGACAGGCATAAGAGATCACCCAGTAAAGGCAGAACTAAAATACAGATCTTCTGATTCTCATACCAGGTCTCTTTCTATTATAAATTCTGTACAGCCCAATGTGTCAGCAATTCCAAAGAAGCTACCTCCCCGGACCAATCAAAGAGTTGCAAAGCAATCACACCATGCGATGTCAATATCACATCCTGAGGTTTCTAACCAGGGCATATCTACCTATGTTGAGACTTCATTTGGTTTCAGATTTGATCATTGACCTCTATCCTCCTGAATTACTTGTATTGTTGGAACAATGGTGCTCAAAATTCACAATTAAAATTGAATTTTCTCATTTTACAATTTTTTGACATCACATCTGACTCTAATTGCTTTGTACTTCTAATACCTAATTTTCCTACTTCTTCCTGTCCCTCCCCAATTCCCCTCTCTCACCTTCAGGGCTCCTAAGGAAAAAAAACAACCCCAATATTTAGTCTGAAAGCATGATCGCTTCCTAAACTTAAAAAACAGTAAGATCACAGAAAAATAGGTGGAAAGAAAATTTTACTATTTCCTCACTCCTCCTGAGTTTTTTCTATACCAGCAAAATAATTCCTGGGAGCTTAATTCCCAGGACATTCATTTGACACCCTCCTTATACAACTGGAAATACTATACAAATGTCAAAGTTCAATCTAAATGATTTTTAATTGAACATTTTAGCAGGTAAATAATAAAAAGTTGATTTCAAGGGACTTTGAAAATAGCAGTAATTACAAATTCTCGAAATACCTCTGAAACACAAGTACTTCAAGATCTTTAAAAAGGACGGATAATTTTATTTATTTTGAAAACACCAAACAGATTTTAAAACATAGGTAGGCACCGCTGATTTGTTTCATTCCAGGCCCTGCATAACTGGATGTCAATGTGTTTTCAAAGTTATATTCTATCCAGGAGAGCAGGAAGTATTCAAAAAACTCCCATTCACCCAAATGAGGGGAAAGTCATGCCTTCCCCAAACCCTACCAACATAATTCTCATTTTCACTCCAAGTCCCAGTTCTGGTAAAATATGTCATCTATTCCAAACACACTGTAAGTTATGTGAGAGCAGAAACCTTTTATTCCATTTTATGCCTCACCTAGCACAATGCCTAGCACTTAGAATGCACTCAGTAAATGTGCTAATACATTTGGATACATTCACAAATATTTTTCGAAATGCATAAATACAGAGAAATGATCGAACAAAATGCAGGAAAGCCTGATTCTAAAAATAAATATGTAAAAGTTTAAAAAATATAATACGTAGTGCTAGTGAGCACTCTCATACTAGTGGGAATTTAAATTGACACAACTTTTAGAAAGAGTAATTTGACTGTATACATTAAAAGCCTTAAAGTTTTTATATACCCTTTGACTCGGCAATTTTATTTCTAGGTATTATAGGAACTGTCCTAGGAAAATAGATATAGAGATATGCATGTTCAGGAAAGTTTATCACAGTGCTGTATTCTTAGAAATAAACTAAATGCCAAATAGGAATTTGGTTAAATAAATGATAGTTCAGTCATATAATAGAATACTACTTTGCCACTAAAATATATGCTGCAGATAAATTTTCATTGCCATGAAAAGCTATTAATAGTATATTAAGTTTTAAAAGGAAGGTTAATACAGTATGAGATCATTTTTGTTTTTATAAAAACATATATATCACACACAGAAAAGGGCATGAATAGACACATATCAAAGTATCGACAGTGTGTGTGGGTGGGAAAATTCTAGGCTTTGTTTTTCTTTTTGCTTATTTCTATTGCTTATTCTACTATTTTTATCATGTCCATGTATTATTTTTATAAAAATAAAACTATTTTAAATTAGAAATTAATTAACACATTCTCACAGATAACACATAAGGTATATTCACAGTCCTAATGACAATAAAAAGGATCCGTCAGCTACATTACTTAATTTCAAAACATTCTGACACACATTATCCAAGAAAGTGGAGCACATGGGAAATACTTTCAAAGGAAAAGGAAACCCCCAATCCTGATCAATTTAGAAAGCAGGAAAAAAAATGCTAGTATCTCTCTGATGGTTAAGTCTATGAATAATAGAATGATAGTTATTTTTGGAAAATAGTTTATCTTCCTTTCCATCCCCATGTGTTCTGACTGACTCCTGGAGTAGACTTCTATTAAGCATCGCTGAACTTGCTGGTAGAGATAAAAAAGGGAATCTGCAGAAGAGAGGCAGAGCCTTGTTCAAGTTCCAGAGAGTGAAGCAGGAATTGAACTTGATTAGATGTCAGTTTCCAGCTCTATTCCCAGGCCTGGCCCAGGGCTGAGTTTAAGTCGTCTCTCTTAACACAGACCCAGCGGATCAGTTTTATTTTATGGTTTCGCCAAGCAAAAGGTCATGAGGTAAAATTCAAATAACGTAAAGGAAATATTTGAAGAGCTCTTTACAGATTACAAAGTACTTCCACATTCATGATCCCACTGGATCAGATGGTGTAGTCAGGATGAACCACTCCCCACGGATGATCCACTAGAGGGTCATCAATATGCATGAAATAATAAAAGTGGCCCGATTCCCATTCTTGGTGCAGACTTTATACACCGAGCCCTGCTGCTTTTACCTGAACTACAGCTTTCTAGCTTGAAATCCTTTGAAGATGGTCTCTGTAGTCCATTTTGGTTCATTTTGCAGCATTGTTCTCAGCCACAACACAATGATTTTTAATGCAGAGTACACATCTTAATGCTAGTACACAACTCTGGCTTGGAACAGGCTGGAGAAAAAAGTCTTGTTAACTTATTGATATATTCTAAATTGGATGGCTATATAATTGGTATATGAAACCCAAATCGTGTGGTTCCACATATAAAATCTATGGTGTTTTATTGTCTTGTTGTGACATAGAGCAGACATGTCCCACGTTGATGTCTGCTGCCAGGACATCAAATGTACCAAAAGGGTCAAACAAATGTTATGAAATTGTGAATACTGGCCCTCAGGCTAACATTGTGGCAGGCATGGCAGGTGTACAGCTGTGTGCAGCTGTGTCATTTCACAGCTGCAGAACTGCCTTAAAAATCCTCAAGACTTGTTACATTGTTTTCCTGTCTGTGCCAAAGCCATTGGCCTCAAAGCATACAGAGTTCCACAGGCCTTTGGTTATACAAGAGATATTAACACCTATCAGTCTACGGATCCTAAAATATACATTCAGCAAATCTCACTTACCACATGCTTTCATGTCTGTTTACATGTTTCAATTGGCGCTATGAAAGACAAAGTACTCTGGGTTTTTTTTTTTTTTTTTCTTCCTTCTTCTACCCTGTAATATCCCCTCTCTTTTAGGAAAATATTCAATAATCTTATTAGCTTGAGAGTGCAAGTGTGGATGATTTCCCATTCCACAAGAGGAAGTTTTAGACTTCAGGGATTTCTATGATTCACCTTCTACTACTTCCAATAATTTTTTTAAGTATAAAAACTCAATAAATAAAAGGGACTTTCCTTAGAAGATACAAAGACATAAAAATTCTAGTCACCCTAACGAGAGACTGTCTTTTCCTGGAACTCTCCTTTTTAAACAGCTACTTGTGCTCACTAATAGTTACCCTTTTCGGAGGTCCCGTTTTTGACTTTGCTTTAAAAATTCTGTTACCTCTTGGTTTCTATAAGTCTGTCTTTCACACAAGGAGAGTAAGGCTTGGCTTCTCAGAGCAGTGCTTGGCAAGCACAGAGGCAGGAAACGCAGAAGGGAATGAGTCTGTCAGACTCATTTTCTTCTAGTTCAAATGTTTATTTCAGATTCGGGAGGAAGTGGAGTGGTTCCTTTCCATTTCCTCGTCTCTGGAACCTGCGAGTTGTATAAGGCTTAGAGAATGGCGCCTACCACACATCTTACCAGTTCACAGATGGAGAAAGAGACTCTTCCCAGAAACACCCCCAATCTCCCCCCTCATTTGAACACAGCATAATGCATAGCTCTGCACGCACTTTTGGCATCTATGGGAATAGCCTGGAGCCTTGAGGAAGACAACTGAGAGCAAAGCTGAGATCTCAGGAACATCCTATACCTGCTCCCAAGGGGCAAGGGCTATGTATCCACTGACATTAGGCCCCAGCCCTGCCACGTGGCACACCTGAGGCCACTGCTCAGCAGAGGAGGTCTGACATAATTTGTGAGTGCCACAGCAGGATCTGGTCCCAAGCCCACTTTCTAAGTTTCTTAGACTTACTGCTCTGACACCAGGATAGAGTTTCAGCAGCAAAACTTAAAATATACCTGTTTTAGTAATGAACTGATTTCAACCTTAAACATGCTGACTTTTCCAATCCACACTGTGATTCCTCTTTCTTTTTTTTTAACGTCAAGCTATTTATCTCACCAGCTCAGCTCCGAAACTTGCTTTATTGTCTATGCCATTGACACAGGTCATTTTTAATACCAAATCAAAATCATCAGAAACCAAACTAGAAAATCCTGTGGTAGGTTTACTATTAAACTCTAACAGATGTGCCTGACTCAAGCTGTAGGCATCAGGACTGAAGCATAATTTTAGGTACAAATTACTTACGGAGAATATTTATAGACAGAAAACTTCTTCAGCAAAGGAGAGACCCTATGACATTTAACACAGATCATCCTGTAGTTTAGCAATTGATAAAGAAGTCAAACATTGTAAGTGCATTAATTATGGTTTGTTTAGGACAGTTTCCAGGATGGAGTGCTTGATCTAATCACATTGGTTTTGTCAAAGCGTTTTAAAAGATAAAAATCTGATTCATTATCTCTACTCATAGTATAGATTTTTTTAGTTGTATTATTGTTTGGTAGCTACTGATCACAAAAGATCTATGTGCACAAAATATATATCCTCAAATGCAACAATATATACTTTACACAAATATTTACACTTACACATCTACTAGTACAAACTGTGTTTTTATATTGTATCTACCATGTTCAGGATGAACTACTGAAGCTACTTAACCCTTCCATAGGTCAGAATTCCCTCCTGACATTCATTTATTATGATACATGTGAGCTAACAGTATATAAAAGAAATATTACATTAGATACAATCACAATATTTACTTTAGAAACCAAACACAATCCAAATATAAATGGTACAACCGTTGGATTTTTTTAAATCCTATTAGTCACTAATTAAATATGGCATACTAATTCTAAGTACAGTCTTTTTAATCAGGAAAAACCAGAATAAAGGAAGAAGAAAAGGAAAGATCAAAAAAAAACCTTGTAAAGGTCATAGTGAGCCAAACATTTCTTCTTGAAGATATTCTCACCGAAGTACACTATAAGCAAGCTATGCCAAGTCATGTACTTTTCACACACAAAATTATATTGTATCAAATTTAAATTTGTTACAACTGCCATGTACATTAAACCAGTGATAACGAAAATGTAACTCAATATCTGATCTAGTGAAACAGCAACCAACATTAGCTCTCAGCCACATGAAGACAATCTCCAATGCCATTACTGGTGTCAGCTAAACCTCAGCCAGTTTGTCTTCTCCATTTTTAAATAAATATGTGACTATCTCAGTTAGGAAATCTTGAAGGAAGTCTCTGTGATGAGGCAATTTTGTTGCTCATTCTCAGTGCCCTGCATTTGCTGTACTTAAAATAGACACTTGTACCAATGTCCTTTCTATTACCCGAAGGGGAAAAAAAAATCACATACACACCAGTCCTTTTTCTTTCAGCTCACAGAGAAGCAACTCAATCCAACCAGTGTTGAAACCTGAGTAGGTCACTGTACACCACGATAAAATTCCCTAATCCCTGAGCCAAATCTCCCTAAGGGGGGCCTCCTCCTGACCCTCCACTTCCCAGACTGACTTTTCCATTTGCTCTCTCCTCTTTCCCCCTTTCATTTCCCCTACCTTCAAGCCTTGATATGTGATCCGAGGTGGGGGCTCAGGTTTCCGTTTTTACAGCTTAGGCCACGCTAGCTGTATACATTCCTTTCTTTCTGCCGGGCAGTGATTACTTACCAGGGCTTAGTTTACACTGGTCCAGATGAAAGCCGTTCAGATGAAGGCAAACACAGCCAGGCAGCTCCAGCGGCACCGATATGAAGCTGCACAAGGCCACATTGTGTTCTCGGTGACATTTTGTTGCACACATTTTTATACAGGGCAACCAACTTGTTATGTTACTCTATACTTCAGGTTCAGGGAGCTGGAGGGGTAATAACATCATGAGGTTTGGGGAGGGGTCTTATTGATGTGGTTATTAATATTAAAAGCAGAGAAATATTAATGAGTTAAAAATAACCATTCCATGTTTTGACTTTGAGTATCTACTTTTTACATGAGGACTTTTGGTGCTATTATATTAGAGCAATGCCTACCAAACAATTCCACTAGGCCTGCTAGCATGGTGTGGATGAATATGACTGAAAATTTCAATCAGGGGTCTTTTACATTGTTCCAAATTGGAGAGAAAATACCGGTCCTATAAGCAATTGAATTATTTGCTGCGTAAAACTTCTTATTTAATGCTACTCTGGATTGAAACGATGAGGATTAAAACTTCCAATAGTAGGTGGTGATTTGGAAGAAAAATAACATTTTCAAAAGAGGAAATTCTGTGCACCAAGGTTAATTCCATACTTAGTCCTGCAGCATCGGCTAAAATTGTGTAATTTTTCCCCTTCACACAATGTTGTTTTTGTTTCTTCCTCACCAGTTCAGACAAACATCTGTTATACTGTAGAAGGACAACTATCTCCCAAACCACGGAGTGCGCCTGCAGCCAAAGTCAACAACGCGAGCCCCAAGCATAGAGCACAGTCAGCCTTTATATCCAGCCGGGATAACATTTCACATGTTTTGATTAAAATTAGCTAATTTGTAATTCTAGAACCTATGAAACTTAAAAGCTGCCATCCATATAGATCACATTAGGCAGCATTTTAAAGGGCCAGAGCACATTATGATTTCCTAGTGGCCTTCACCTCTCTCCCCTTCCCCCACTCTCAATCTAAAATGAAATGGAAAAGTAATCTGGAAATGCAGCACTGGAGGGAAGGGTAAGTGAGGAAGAATGGTTACTGTAGACTGTTTGAATTCCACCCCCATCGAAAGGCAACAACTTCTTCTCCTCTTAAAAAAACAAAACAAAACAAAACAAAAAACAAAAAAAAACACCTATCATTGGAATCAGTGGTGGTTTCCATCACAAGAAATGGCACTGATTTCCTTAACTCTCTGTTGGTCTGATGCTGCACCTCATGCTTCCAGGCACTAAGTTCCTCACCCAGAAATAAAAGCCCTAATTCCAAAACTTAGATTGCCACTGCATTTCTAGGAGGAAGACAAAGCTAAACATATGCACCTAGGTACACGTATATGTAGATGTGTCTCCCTCTAAGCCTGGGCTTCATACGAGGCACTCATAGAATATGCTTGTTCTAAAGAAGAAAAGGTCAAAGTGCAATAAATTTGACTTAGTTGCACACCATTTCATCTAATTTCTCTATTAAATACAAACTTAACCAAAACTGACCAAGTCACCTGGCAGTATTAAAGATTCTATGCAGAAGATGGGGAACACCAAGAAGATTGCAGAATGCAAACCTGCTTTTTCGTAACTCGCAAAAAAAAAAATAAATAAATAAATAAAGTAAATTTTTCAAAAAATCAAGAGAGACTCGTGAAATCAACACAGAATAAAATTCTTGCCTAGGCAAAAGCCGCAACTTCATGGAAAATAAGAGAGTGGGGGGCGACGAAGGGGTCCGGAGCTGAGCGGTGTTCTTGTGCAATCGCGCTAACACGAACAGCTGGAGCGCTAGGCTGCTGCGCTCGCCACCTCTGGAGCACCGCTGGCCTGGCGGGGAGCCCGGCTTCGCCGGGAGGACGCCGGGCTTGCCTTTCTGAACAATGGGCAGGCGCCCCGCGAAGGCCGCCCCTCGGACAGCTCTCTTTCAGCGGAGCTTGCGGGGGTCTGCTCAACTGGGAAGTGAGGCATGCAGAAGCGAGAGGGAGGCGGAGGCAGCCGATTGAGAGGAGCTGGCCGGGGCGGGTGAGGCGAGCGGGCGGTCAGGACGGTACCCAGACCTGCGCCTCTCGGGCCGCAACTCGCTGGGCACTGACAGCCTCTTTACACCTTTGCAGCTGACTGCTTGGGGAGAAGCGGGATCGAGGAGGAGGAGGATGAACTGGGTAGGAGGGTGGAATCGAGCTCTCCCCGGGGTGCCTCGGCCGGGTGGCTCCTAACTTTGGAGGGACCCGAAGGATGATTCCCGGAGAAGGGGAAAAAACTACACCGCCCGCTAGGAAAGCCTCTTCATCACGTCCACCCGCCGCCTGGTCCCCGGTGCCCTCCCCCTGAAACGCGCCTGTGCCAGCCTGGGGTTTGTAAGGTTAAATAGTATGTGGTCTTCCCCCCAAATCGAATCTGAGATTGGCAAATTTCGGGGATGCAGACCGCGAGTTGGCCTCTGCCTTACACCTGGAGGAGGAGCTGAGACGTTCTGGGCATCCTACAGAAACTGACAAGCGCGCCCCTGTACCCCACGAATCCACACAACGGCGCAAAGGGAGCGGACGGAAGAAAGAGCTCCGTCTCCCCAGCCCCTGAGGTCCAAAAATACCTTCATTTCCTCATTGATCTCCCTTTTCACTGGGTGAGCCGGTTTCCTGCTCCTTTTATTTTCCGGAGGTCTCCCTTCTTTCTCCATTTCTGCCATGTTTTTGTGTCTGGTTTCTGTGGAGATGAAATGGCTGCTGCCGCCGCCGGCGGTGGTGGTGGTGGTGGTGGTGGCGGTGGTGCTGATGGTGGCAAAGCTGGCGGAGGTAGCGGTGCTGGCGGGGCCGGGGCTGGGAGGGGGAGGGAAGGCAGGCGCCGGAGAAGCGGGGTCTCTTCTAGCGGCGGAGGACGTCAGTGGCTGTCAGAGGGAAAGGGAGCGCGGGGAGTCTCGGGGATGCCGCGGCCGCCGCTCCTGCTCCTGCTCCTGCTGCCGCTGCCGCCGCCGCCGCCGCCAACGCCGCCGCTGCTGCCGCTGCCCCTGCCGCCGCCGCTGCCGCTGCCGCTCCCGCCGCCACCGCCGCCAGGCTGCATCCTCGGTGCCCCACGGAGTCGTCAGCCATCTTCCGTCGCTCTGTCCGTCTGCATGGGCGAGGGGAACGAGGGCCGGGCGCGGAGAGAGCTGCTCGGGGCGTGCGTGCGTGGATGTGTGTGTGAGCCCGGGAGAGCGCGCCAGCCCGGGCGCCCAGCGCCTCCCGCCAGCCGAGCCGGGGGCGGGCCGGGGGCCGGCGCGGGGAGGAGGGGGAAGGAGGGCGCTGGGGCAGGGAGGGGGCCGGCGGGAGGAGGAAAGGTGGGGGGGGCTAGGACAGCCCCCCGGCTCTCGAGCGGGCGTGGCTTCCACCGTCACTGTGTACGCGGATGCTGCGCGGCTCTGGGGGCTGCCCGCGGCCGCCTGTTCATCCGCGGCGGGCACGGTCCGGACGCGGCGCCCCCCGCGGCCGCCCCCTCTCAGCGACACCGCCCGGCCGTCGGCGCCCGCTCCAACCCCAGCCCTTCTCCTTAGCTCCGTGACGTGGGCTCGGCGAGGGGGTTGGAGTTGGGTTTTGAGCCCGTCCTAGAAGCTGCTGAGGAAAAATGAATGGGGGTGAAGGGAGGAGGTTGTGCGGTGGGAGGGCACGGGGACCTGAGGTCGTGGCGCGAGAGGGCCGCTTCCCCCGGGGAAGGCAGACTCAGCTCGCCGCCTCTGGGTTGCAGTGCTGGGGTCGCGGGAGAAGGAAACCAGCGCCCTCCCCCCTCCCCCAGCGGCCAGGATAGAGTGTCCCCCTCCGAGGGCCACCGCAGAGTGCACGGAGACTGGAGGCCCCTTGGAGAGGTCCCGGCGCCCTGCCCGGCCGCTCCCCAACGTGGCGCGGCCTCAGACTGCGCTTGCAAGGCAGCTTTTGCCTCTCAAAGAACCACTTAGAAGTAGGACATCTCGGCCTTCAGCCCCCCGATCTTTCTTTTCCCTCTTGTATTCTCTCTCTCTCCACCTCGCTCCTCCTCCTCCTTCTTCCTCTCTCTCTCTCTCTCTCTCTCTCTCTCTCTCACACACACACACACACACACACATGCGCTGCTACAAAGTAACAGCTTTACCCCTGACCCCGCAAGCACCCTTATCCGGGTGTCCTGATTTATCCCAAAAGGTTGAGCTGAGTGGGTGCTGCTGGGAGCGCAAGGTCCCGCGTAGGGTCCCGCTCTCCGGGAGCCCGGATACCCTCGCCACGCCCGAGTGGGAGCCTCCCCTCCCTGCCCAGTTGCACTTTCTCCCCACGACTTCCCAGCTGGCATCTGCCCTCCACGGAGCGGTTCTCGTTCCCTCTGCGCTAAGACGTCCCCTCTTTGGCCCTCTCTGTCCACGCCTGGGGCCAAGGTCGGATTGCGTCTGTCATTCTCCCTGGGTTGAGGGTACTGGTGTGAGCTGCTTGATGAGGTTTCCGTGAGACACGCGGTTCCAAACGCTCCTACACGCTGCAGAGGACACATTGACGTTCCCGGCTTTGCTTTCCCGCCCCGAGACACTTTGTAATTATCTGACACAATGCGATTTGGGGGTGTCCATTGTTCCACTGCATGTTATTGTGGAGTGTTCGTTAGACAGTGGTGGAACTTAAAATTACACAATTTTCTAAAGTACTTAAAAGATAGAATGAATTTAGTGTGGGGATATGAGTAAGCTTTCCATTAAAATCTCAGTTTGGCCTGTCAGACGAGGCTCATTCTGGATATTTCATTGCCTAATTTGCATGTTAGCATTGTTTTGTTTCTTAAACATCAAATTAGGAATATCTGGGAGTGTACCCAGGAGGGCTGAGCACTTCCACGCTGCTTATTCTGCATTGTAGCGTCATTTTGTTTTGCAAACGCCAAATTACAAATATCTGGGAGTGTACCCAAGAGAGTGGAGCACCTCCTCTCCCCTTTTCATCTCTTGCTTGTCCAGGGGAAGCGAAGGGAAGCCGCACTCTGCCCTGCGTGGCTCCCTAGATCCGGGGTGAACCATGAGGCCAGATTGAGCTAAGCTTCCTTTGCGCCTGCAAGGGGTCCGCTCCAAACACTTGCGCCCAGGAAAACTTAAAATTCCTGGGACGTTTAGCAGTAGGGACGCTGATGAGTCAAGAGAGATTGATGAGGTTTTAGGGAGCGCCTTTCGAAAATCTCTATTCGAGATTTTCCCCGGAGTCTCTGAGAGCGTCCCCCAGTACGCCCAGGTTGTGAGCCCCAAGTCCCCTGGCCGGATCTCGCAACCTCAGTAGACCACAGCGGACCTAAGAGGTCCCATGACCCCGCAGTGATGCGGAGAGGAGCCCGAACCTGTTGGCACCAACACTACCCCCCCTCCTGGAATGATAACACAACATTCGCAAGTGTGTGAGTGTGGGTGTATTTTGCAGTAGGGAATATCTCCCTAATGCTGTTGCTGGGAGAAGGAGAGGAAGAGAGAGTCTTTGGGTTTTTAAATCTGAATTTCATCCAAAACATCTGATAAATAATACGTGGGTTGGAGTTAGTTGTTTTCTCTCTTTTGTCCTCTTGATCTTTAATGAGGAATATAGTGAGAAAACTTTTTTTGGACTTTTGAATATTCTAAAACTGTGGAAACATATGTTGTAAATTGTATACGAAAAGAAGCTTTTTGTGTTTTGGAAATACATTTAAGTCTCCTCTGTTTCCTTTGGTGCCAGAATCATTACAATTGATTTACTGTTAGTCAGCTTATATCAAATAATAAGTTATACGCTCCAGTTCTGAGATAGTTTCACAAGTTAAGAATAAAATAAACAGAAAAGGTAAACTGTAGCCGAGAGTTATATTTAGAGGCAGCTATACTTCCTTTAAAGAAAATGACTTACACTGTGATGGCTCAGGCATTTAATAAAAATAATGATATTAAACAGCCACCTGTTCCTTCACAAGCGTATGTCCTCCAGAAAACTTAGGTGAGAGCATTGTATTGGAATCCACAATGCTCATCTTTGGTGACAAAATGAAAGCTCATAAAGTATAATATGAGGAAAACTTTTAGTCCAAAATGAACTTCAGAAGTAATGATTGTTAAACCTTGTTAGTGGGTCTAGGTTTAGGTTTTTTTCCAAATGTACTATAGATAAAGGCAATTATGACAAGAGTTGCTGCTTTATGAATATGGACATGCCATGAGTCAAATAATGTTCCCTGGATAACTTCATAATCTATAAAAGTGTAACCCTACATGGGCAGGAAAAATACACATACATGTCTTCCAAGAGCCACACTTCTGCTACAGTGACTTACCCTTACCTTCCCCAAACACCCAAGCTCACGTTCTCCCTCCCTCTCTCTCCCTCCCTCTCTCTCTCTCTCTCTCTCTCCCTCTCTCTCTCCCCCCCACCACACACACACACACACACACACACACACACACACCCCTCATACCCAAAGATCCAGACATACAATTAGTCCTCAATTTTCCCCCTATTACACCCACCAGTCACCAAAGTAGGTATAGGACTGATCTTTCATACATTCCTCAGATCCATTTTTGTGACTTCTTTTGTTCTCCAAGGATGGTCTTGATGTTCATTCCACCCTGATTCACCTGGAAAACACAGAGAGAAGATGGGAAGACCCCAGGGTGGTCTGCCCTGGGCCCTCAACCTCCAGATCTGTTTCACTGTTATCTCCAAGAACACTTAACTCGGAGACCCAGTCCTCATGCCTGGTGAGGAATTAATAAATATTAGCTGATTACAGAAAGACAAATCTCACATGTTCTCACTCATATGTGGGAGCTAAATATTGAAAACAATTGATCTTATGGAGACAGAGAGTAGGATGATAGTTACCAGAGGCTGGGAAAAGCAGGGAAGGGTACAAAAATATAGTTACATCGTTAGACAGAATGATTAGTATGACATAATAACAAACTTAAATAGAAGTTTTCCTGTATTGTTGTATGAAATTAATGTTTGTTTTAAACAAGCTCTGTGATCGAACCAAATATGGTGACTAAAATATGTAAAATAATCACTATGCTGAACACGTTATAGGAATTATTGCATTTAATATTAACAAAACCCTATGAGGTCACTTCTATTATCCCCATTTCACAGATGAGGAAACTAAGGCTTACACAAGCTACTAAGACACAAGCTAGTAAGTATTGGGATTTGAATCCATACCTTTCTGTCCAACTCTAGCCTTGGAGCTCTTGACTCTATGCTAATCTGCTTTAATGAATTCCTTTAACAATCTGTATTTTATCTAATCTAAGGCCCACATTTTTCACATTTTAACACCTCTAAGATTATGATGCATCTTACATTGAATTCTTACAATTATAAATGGCATCTTTTTTTCTCAATGGTATATAAAAATAACAGTACATTTCCCAAGATTATGTTGGGATATGCTGCAATAACAAATCATCAGAAAATCTCAGGGACTTAAAACAAAAAAAGGTTTATACTCCTTGCTCAAACAAAGTCAGCTAAAGATCTCTGTGACTCTCCAGAGCAGCTATCCTCCATGTGATGGCTTGGTACTGCCCTTACTTATCTGCATGTGCTTCCACAGTCACTACTGTAAGGGAGGATAGAGCCCTGGAGGACATCACACCAGCAATTAAATGCTCCAACCTTGCAGTGACATATGCCACCTTTCCCTCCAATCCATTGGCTACAATTAGTCACATGGCTCTGCCCAACTGCTATGGAAGCAGAAAGTTTAATCCTCCCAAGTCCCACAAAGGAGGGAAAACTGGATATGGGTGAGCATTTAATATTTATATCACAAAGGCATCTTCAATTCATTAAAATATGGTCATTAGGACCCATTAATATAAATATTGGGGTCTATTTTATTCAAGGCCAATGAGCAGTGATTGGCTTGTGATTTGTTGTATTTCACCTAAAATAAACTTTCAAAATTCATGCTCATGTTTAATTGCAAAGAACAAAAGTCCAGAATCAATTTCAAAAAGAACATTATGGGCCGGGCGCGGTGGCTCAAGCCTGTAATCCTAGCACTCTGGGAGGCCGAGGTGGGCGGATCGTTCTGAGCTCAGGAGTTCGAGACCAGCCTGAGCAAGAGAGAGACCCCATCTCTACCAAAAATAGAAAGAAAATTAATTGGACAGCTAAAAATATATATAGAGAAAAAATTAGCCGGGCATGGTGGCACAGGCCTGTAGTCCCAGCCAGTCGGGAGGCTGAGACAGTAGGATTGCTCGAGCCCAGGAGTTTGAGGTTGATGTGAGCTAGGCTGACGCCACGGCACTCGCCCCAGGCAAGAGAGTGAGACTCTGTCTCAAAAAAAAAAAAAAAAAAAAAAAAAGAACATTATGAAACAGCATAACTATAAGGTAGGGGTTTTAAGCAGGTATCTATAGATGAGCATCCAGGGCTTTGGAACTTCCTGAAGTTATGTACAAAACTTTCAGTGCATTTTTTCTGGAGAATGAATATATATCTGTCATCACATTCACATTTGGGGTTCATGATTTATTCATTTGTTTATTCAACAAATATGTATTGAGGGCCCAGGCATTGTTCCAGGTACTTGCGATCCAGCAGCAAACATGACAGGCAAGTTCCCAAACCTCACAAAGCTTGCAGTTTGGAGAGGGGACAATAGACAAGCAAACAAGGAATAAAGAAGGGAATTTTAAATTCAGACAGATGACAAAAAAGGACAAGGTGATAGAGGGGAGGTGAAGGATTAGGGGGTCTGCTTTAGCTAAAATAATCATGAAAGACTTCTATGAGGGGAAGTTTGACCTGAAACAGGAAAGATGAGAAGGAACTATCCATGTAGAGATCTTGGAATCCGGGAGAAAAGGGTGATGGTCACAATTTTAAAGGACCTGAAGAGTGGATGTGCTCAGCATGTTTGAGAAACTGAAAGGTATCTGGAGTGTAGAGAATGAGCAGAATGGTAGGAGAGGTAGTAAAAGAAGTAGTGCAGAGGCTAAATTTTAAGGAGCCTATAGGCCATAGTAAGGGATCAGGATTTTATTTTGAGGGCAATGTGGACAAATGCACAGTGGAAAGACACCCTCCTTTGCATGGGAAGACCTAAGTTTCTGACTGCACTATTTCTATCTGTGAGTCATCTGGCCATCATTAGCTCTGCTATTAAATGCCAGCTTAACCCAGCTGGGCACACCTCTGAGTGGGGTCCCCTCCCCTCCTTGCTGTTCCAAGAGCATCCTCACCCACTTTGCTATGCAAGATAAAGGCCACAACCTTCACAGAAGAATGGGAGCTTTCCTTCAGTCACAGGGATCTAAGAAGCTCCCCGGCTAGTAGCTTCGAACAGACTCAAGGTTCTTTGCAGGAGAATGAAGGGCTTCATCCTTTACTAGTAAGGCCTTGAGCAAGTCATTTTACCTTACTCTTCATTTCTCTACTTGTGGATCAAGAACAGTAATTTACACTTTGGGATTGTAGCGATGACCACATAATGTCTATTAAAGTGAACTAAAAATAAAACGGCACAAATTTCTATGTACAAATATGCATTATTTACTCTTCTGAGAATCATTACTGTTTTATTATAGACTTAGGTTTATATGTACAAACTAATACAGATGTGTGCCAATTTAAAGAAACCTGACACATGAGGAGCAATCACCTGCATAGTAAAAATGCTCTTCGTTTTCAAATTAATGTATAATAGGGTCCCTTTTAATAGTAATTTGCCAAAATATAATCATTTTAATTTACAAAAATGGGATTTTCATATATACTTCCAAGAACATTCCAATTATAATCATTGAGGCAAGCATACCAATACCTGAATTTAAGGAAAAAGTCATTTTAAGTTATAATTTTTAATCCTTAGCCATAAAAGTAGAAATCAAAATCCAGTATTTATTCACTCCAAACATCTTTATACTCAAAAAATATGTGAAGCTCAACTATCAATGTGAATGTCTGAATGTAACAGCTTTATGCGTATTAAGCCTGTGGAAATAAAAGAAGACCACCCAAATGAGAACAAAGGCTATTTACTTAGAGCAAGGGCATCAGCCACCACCGCTTTCATTTGGCAGAGACTCAAAGGCAGGCGTGGGAGTGGGAAAGCTTCATAGTGGAAAAACAAAGAAAGGCTTCAGGTGCTCTCTGATTGGAGGTTGTTGGCCTAGAGGACCTGGAGTAGAGCTAACCAAAAGGCCAGCCAACCAGAAGCAGAGTGTCCTAAGTAATTGGTATGGGGAGCATGTTTGGCTTTCTCTGGTTGGTCCTCAGTTGGAAGTGGGGAGTTGGTAAGAGATTGGGAAGCTGGCAGACATTAACCAAGTCCTAATCATTCTGATTGCAGCCAGAGATGGTGGTTTGGCTTTTTTGGCTTGTTACTGCAGAGGTTGTGGATCAAAGTCCTATTGCTATAAATAGTCTGGCCATTGTCCATTTGTATAGTCAGTCTTTCAAGTCATTAATTAGAAAATAATTTAGGCCAAACAACTAAGGAGAAAATAAATTAAGGTATAAGACAGCTTCCATTTGCAGTGAGATAATATTTAGATATATTAAGAAGTGCTTTTGTTTTGTTTTGTTTGTACCCACTGATTTCTTTCTATCCCATGCACTCATTCATTCATATTAGATTTTGGCATCCATTGCTCCAGGGCAAGAGGATGTTACAAGAGAAATTCACAGAAAAACATGAGTTGCCCATGATTTTGAGTTTTAAAATGGATTTTTGAAATTCAAGATAGAAACAACAGTTTGAGAGAAAACTTTTTTTCTTCAACTTTGAAAAGCCTAGATTTTGACTATCGAGACCCAACGACCTGAAGGATTCTGATTATAATGTTTATGCTGTAAAAAGTAAGTTTAGAAAAAGAAATGATAAACACTAGGGAATTTTCCCAGTCCATAAAGAGATCATGATCCTGTTGGGGTTGGCAGAAAGAAGGAGCAAAGGAGCTTAGACATGGGAAGGACCCTCACTGTAGACCAGTGTGTTGGGGGGTGAGGGGGAGGAAAAACTGGAATAGGTTTGAGGAAATCTGAAGGCATAAGCCAGCAGGCAGAGAGCAGAGGTGACTTGCACCTCCCTTCTGAGATGGAGCTGGAACAGCATCAAACATTATGGACTAGACCAGTCTCCAACATGGCGTAGGCAGGCACAGTGGGGTAGGCATAGTGGTATGAAGGTGCCTGGGTGGAAGGTCCTGGGGTGCCCATGAGTACTCACCACCTACCATAATGTGTGTGTTTCATGTGTAGCTGAGAGTGGAAGGCATGTGGCTTCTGACAGACGACAGAAGTAGAGTAGCCCTGCACCCAATTTGATCAGAGACTCCAGGAGGACTTCTGTCTCAGAGGATGCCAGCTGGAGAGATGACTGCAGCTGTGCAGTTAACACCCCCTGTCCTCCCACCCCCACGGACATGCCAGCCCAGTGAGAAAAGCATGGGGGGTGGGCACAAGAGAACTTCCAGATTGAGTTCAATTATAAAAAAATAAAGAAGTTTGCATGTAGCTAATACTGAGGTTTTTACATTAATACTTATAGCTCATACTTATATGTATTTACCCTATGACTCAAATTTGCTTTTCTTTTTTTTTTTTTTTTTTTTTTGAGACAGAGTCTTGCTCTGTCACCTGGGCTAGAGTGCAGTGGCGTCATCATAGCTCACTACAACTTCAGACTCCTGGGCTTGAGCGATCCTCTTGCCTCAGCTTCCCACATAGCTGGGACAACAGGTGCATGCCACCACACTCAGCTAACTTTTTATTTTTTGTAGAGACAGGGTGACACTATGTTGCCCAGGCTGATCTCGAGCTCCAAAACTCAAGTGATCCTCCCACCTCGGCCTCCCAGAGTACTATGATATAGGTGTAAGCCGCCATGCCTGGCCTCAAATTTGCTTTTAAACATTTAAAAAAAATGGAGTTTTCTGACTCCTTAAGTAAATTTGAGGCATTATCTGCCTTACTATTTTATATATAATTAGTATCACCCAAACACATGTAGTTCCTTAAGGATTATGGCACCAAAAACATAGTACAATAATACCAACTAAAACCACAGAATATTTTTCAGTAATTAATCAAAATTCTGATAAACATAAAACTTAACTTAGTATCTGAGTTATTCTGAGTTACCATTGTCTTCCTTGATGATATCTGCTGATGAAATCAGAGGTCTGATTTCTGTAGATACTAGTGTAGATGTACAATAGTATATTTCCTTTAGAAAATATCATATTTGTTTTAGATAAATGCCATTGAATCTCTGAAAATACTTTGTTGAGCTATAATATCAATTGTTGGGTATTGAATTCCTTCCATGAGCCAAGGTTTTTGTATAGAGTAGGTCATTTATTTCTCACCACCATCCTTGAGAGTACACGTGTCCCCATTTTACAGCTTAGGAAAGTGGGACTGAGCACAGAATCACACCAGGAAGTGGCCGAGCCAGGATGACAGTCCCCAGTTTGCTGACTGCCACACAGGTGGGCTACACTTTACCTATACTACACTGCTGCTCCTCTCTGCTCAGCCCTTTTATCACTTTTTTTTTTTTTTTTGGAAAATAGAGCTTGCAGAGATGGTACGTTATTTTAATTTCTTCTTTATTCTAATTTACATATGGCCGTTATGAAAATTAAAAGAGCCATAACAAAATACTCAACCTTTCAAAAGTAACATACTACATTGTAATATTCTCAAACCAAAAACAGTATTCAGTAAATGGTTACAGAGGATTGATATCTATGTTTTGACCTACCTCCTTTGAGAAACATTATGTGTAGTAAAAAACATTTTTCTATCACAGAAAATTTGTCTCCAATGTGCTGTTGGGCCATAAGCTGTCTCTTTATTGCATCCCAGAGGGAGGAAGTTGAGTGGAAAAGATTCTGCAGTTTAACTATGAGAGGACATTATACATTTCAGTGGAAGAAAAAAATCCATCAAAAGCTAAGTAGATAAATTAAGGATTTCATAAGTCTTGGGATATAGGTTGTACATTTGTTTTTGTTTTTTTTAATTTCATTAAAACTGCTAAATCTGTATATCAGATGCTGAAGAAGGGCTCTTGCTTCAATCAGTTTTGCCCTTTCCACTTGCAGCTGATCTCCTTTTGGTGGCCTAGGGGCAGGGAGCACTGGTAGAACAGAATGAAGAGAGAATACAGGTACAGTGACCGGAAGCTGCGCCCCAGAAAATAGTGTCAGGATATACAGTGTGGGAAGGTGCTGAAATCCTAAACTGCAAAACAAAAGAAAACAAAACCCCAGCCTGGGAAAAAAATGAAGTGCAACACTGAACACAGAGTATGCCCTAGGGTGCTCTTTTCATGTGGTGAGCAGTAGAGTTTTGTGGCCTAAACACACGGACGATTACATAGAATTTTAGTAATCACAAAAGCTACTATTTATGAAATGCTTCTTTATGTACCAAAGACTGTGCTTAATACTTTATAGGGATCATTTTATTCAATCCTCACAAAAACCCTATGACACGATTATTGGTTTTGGTCCCATTTTACAGGTAAGGAAATGGAGGGTTAAAGAGATTAAACATTCCCCAAAGGATACACACTTAGTGGCCCAGCAAAATGACTCCGCGGTCTAGAACTCTATCTGCTTTCTTACAGTACTTAGGGTATCAGTCATGGTTCTTGCTTGCAAGCAACAATAATAAAGTCTGTCTAAAGAAAAATAACATTGGAAGAAGGAGGGGCAGAGCTCATAGATCCCAGGAGGCTGGGAGAGAAGGCTTGGGGAAACAGGTAGGACCCCAAGGGCTCAGAAGGCCAGTTCACAGGAAGACTCTATCCAAGGTGTGGCCATCTCTGCTTCTCCACTAAACACCATGCTGCCCCCACAAGCTGCCCCAAATGCTCTTCTTTCATTTCTGTGATGCACAGATGTGGGTAGGAAGGTCCACTACCAGTTGTCAGGGCCTCTGCTCCATATGACTGGGTGCAGGGAGAGCAAGATTCAAAGTCTCTAGTTTCCAGAGACAAGGTCCTATATCCCAGCACCACACTTAATGAGGAATTCCACCAAAGGTAAAGACCCAAAGGAGTGCTGCAATGTTTTCCCAGACTACCCACTGTAGCCACTTTGTATCGAATCATTGCATTAGGAAAGTAAATGTAGGCCGGTAAAACAATTTTTGAAAGATCAGGCAAAGGTTAAGTTGTGCCAACATTAAATATTGCAGATCAGAACCTGACTGACCCAGAAATTCATCCTAAAAGATAGACTTATGATCTCTAAATGTAAACTTTAAAAGGCAATTTGGTAACTCATATGCTAAACATCAATTAATTAGAATGTTTAGGAAATGGATGTCCTTAACTTAAATTTTTAACTAGCTGTGATTAAGCCTTTAAAATGACCCACTATGCTTGTAGTCCCAGCTACTCAGGAGGCTGAGGCAGGAGGACTGCTTGAGCCCAGGAGTTTGAGCATACAATGAGCTATGACTGAGGCACTGCACTCCAGCCTGGTGACAGAGCCAGACCCTGTCACTAAAAAAATAAATAAATAAATAAAAATGACTCATAAACTTTTGTATTTCAGATCTTGCCACTGAACTTCTTAATAAAATATTTGGATTGTGAAGATTTTGGAATCCCTCAGAATTATCAATGCTACAATGTGTGGTTGTAAAGTGCAGTGGGTATGGACTGTGCTAAATGTGGTACAGATCCTGCGGTATATGTTCAGTGGCATGTACACTTCATTAATCAACCTTCTATTTTGAATTTGCCTTTCGTTCTCTCCATTACATAAAAATGGGTAAAGTGGAAGAAATAAATTCCGTCTATTTAAACAGACATTTTATTTGGAGTCCACTAAGTGCAAACTCAAAACTACTACGTACTGTGAACGTAAACATAAAGGTGTTTTAAAAGTGAGATAGGAATTAAGAAAAGCATATGACTAATTCTGAGTGAGACATAGAGGCATTGACCACCTGACTTGGGCCTTGAAGGATGGTGTGTAGGATATTTTCAGGTGAGGGAGGGAGGAGGAGAAGCATTCTAGGCAGAAAGAATAATATGAATAAAAGTGTCAACATATGAAAGTACAACCAGAGTTAAGGGAAGGGTGAATAATTCAGTGTGCTAGGATGAATGTGTTAAAGGGGGCTATGAGGTCACTCCAAAGGTAGGATAGGACTAGACTGTCAATGGCCTCAAACACCATGCTAAAAGAGCATGGACCTTCTTTTTTCTGGGGGTCCTTGAAGATACTGAGTCTTTTTAAATAAAGGAGTGATAAAATCATGAATGTGGGATAGGAAGACCACACTGACAATAGGTAAAAGGCAAAAGGAGAGACCAGAGGTAAGAAATTACAAAAGAGGGGTTTGCAATAGTCCAAGAGGTAATAAATGGTTGCATAGACCAGTGCAGTAGTGGTTGGGAGGAATTCTTTCTCTGAGAGTTATTATATATACAGACTCCATAGGAATTGGTATCTGATTGAACACGGTGTTGTGTGTGTGTGAAGAAATAAAAATTTCAGATAGTAGATCCCATTGCATAATAATGATCTCACTTTGTGACAACAACAATAATAATTACACTTCTAATTAGCTCATTGAATGAACGAGGCAGTGGTTTCCAGCTTTGATTGATCATCTTCCCATCCTAGACCTACTGAATCAGACTGTCTGGAAGAGAAAACCAGTAATCCATATTTTTAAAGCTCCCCAGGGATTCTGATAAACAGCCAGTTTCAGAAAGCACTACAGTTGAGGATGTGAAAAGGAAGTGACACCCAATGACATCAGACTCAGTAAAATCTTACCACGTCCTTTCCATTCTACCTCTGAAACATAGTCTGAATTTTACCACTTCTCTTATTCCACTTCACCCACTCTAATCTTGGATACATTTGTCAATTGCCAAAACTAAGTAATAGCCCTGCCTGGGCTCCCTGCTACCACTCTTGCCCCTGTGCAATCCATTTTCCACAAAGCAGCCAAAACAATTCTTTAAAATGTGAAACAGACCATGCCCCTGGCTTAAAATGTTCCAGTGACTTCCTATTATACTTTGATGTTTTTAAAGTAAGTCCATAAGTTCTTTGCTGCTCCTCTCACCGATTCCCCTCCCCTTGACTGTGGGCTGTACTTAGTGACTCGCTTCTAAGAAATAAAATGTGATAAAAGTGATGGTGTGTGATATCCGTGATTAGGGCATAAAAGGCACCGTGGCTTCCTTCTTGCTCTTTTTACTTGGATCACTTACTGAGGGGAAGCCAGCCGCCATGGCATCATGACACTCAAGCAACCTTATGGTCCTTATATGGCAAGGACCTGAAGCTCCCTGCCTACAGCCAGCCAGGAACTGAGCCTTCCACCAATAGATATGTGAATAAGCCATCTTGGAAGTAGATCCTCCAGCCCCAGTCAAGCTTTCAGATGACTGTAGCCAATGTCTTGACTTCAATTTCCTGATGGACCCTGAGAATCACCTAGCTATATAGCTTCCAAATTCCTGATCCAGAGAAAATACGAGGTAATAAATGTTGATCTTAAGCTTCTCCTTACCATGGTTTGCAAGGCCCTACATACTCAGCATTCTGCCCATATAGTAAACAAAGAATAACTTTGTTTACTACTCACTTTGTGGAAAAGACTATTTGTTGTCCCTTAACAACTATTTATCTCTTTTTATTTAGAAATGGAGCCAGCAAAGTTTATCCAGTCACATGAATCCCAGCTAATGACTACATTTCCCAGCCTCCCTCACAGCTACATATGGTCATATGTCAAAGTTCTGGCCTATGGGACATGAGCAGAAAGATATGTGCAGCTTCTAAGTTGGGTTTTAAATGGAAGGGCTGTGCCTTCTGCTTCCCTTCTCCTCATTCCTGATGAGTAGATTACCAGTATGATGGTAAAAGGGTGGAAGCTGGAATAGCCATCTTAAGCCACAAGATGAAAGCGGCATGGTAAGATAGGAAGGGCCTAGATCCCCAGCATCATCAAGCCAGGACTGTCTGGCTGATCTCTTACGTAACCAGGACATGAGGCCTCTATCTTATATGTAAGTCACTGTATCTTTTGTCTCTTCATTATAACAACTTTTCTTTCTTCTCCTCTACTACCCTGAGGTTTTTGCACTTGCTTGACTGTTTGCAGTATTTTCCCCCCAGATCTTGTCATGGCTGACTCTTGCTATGGGATTTACTATTCCATCTAAAGTGCCCTCCCCTCAGTTGTTTTCTATTTCATAATCATGAGCTCTGTTCTTCATGGCTATCATCAGCACCTGAAATTTTCCCATTTACCTGTCTACTACTGTCTGTTAGTCTCCACTGGAATACAATCTCCACAAGATCAAGAACCTTGACTACCTTATTTCCTGCCAAACTTCCGGTGCCAAGAAAGTGCCTGCACATAGTGGGCAATATCTGTTGTGCTAATAAATAAATTAATAATAAATGATGCCAAGAACCTAGTTGCTGGGTCACTTTCTCATGATTCAGCCTCTTTTACTCAGAAAATTAGGTAACAATAATGACTTAACTCACAATGAACAAAAGAATGTCAATAAATTTATTTTACTTCCATTATCAAGTATTCTGATTTAATGAGGAAAAAAAACAAGGAAACATTAAATGAATCTCTGCTTTTCATCTTTCACGCTCAACTAGAAGGCTGGCCTAGTGGTATGTGCCTGTAGTTCCAGCTACTCAGGAGGCTGAGGCAGGAGGATCGCTTGAGCCTGGGAGTTGGAGGCTGCAGTGAGCTATGATTGGGCCACTGCACTCCAGCCTGGGTAACAGAATGAGGCCCCTCTAATAAACAAACAAACAAACAAATAAATAAATCTCAACTAGAAAAAAAAACAGCTCATGAAAATATTATGCCTGAAGAATAGATTATCTTAAATCATAAGATAGATTATTGTATTACATTACTCTAAGGTGTCAACTATTGTGAGACATGCCATTGTCTGGAAAAGGAGAAATGCTGCCATAGTAGACTGTGTTACTGTTCCCAATTTCTGTTCCTACCCCTCCCTTTCCCGGCCTCACAGTGGGTGGAGTATACAACCTCAGTCCATTGCCAGGCTTGGCCATGTGACTTGCTTTGGCCACTTGAATGTGAGTGGATGTGACAAAGACCAGATCTAAGCAGCTTTAAATGTGTTTGCTAAATTCGAATCAGCTTTTACTCCATCTTAAGACAGTCCTAGATAGTGGCCAGTCCTTCCACCTGGGTTCTGTTAATAGAATAACATGTGTAGCTGTGCAGAGCTAAGACGAAACCAGCCAAACCGACCACAGCAAAGGCCAGTGAAGCCACAACCAACCCATAGCCATCATATAATGTGAGTAAAACACCACGAGAAGAACGTGGCCCAGCTGTGTGGAAGCCAATTTGGAGCATTGCTCACTGTAGATGGCCTAACAGTGTTATTAATTAATCACAATCTATAACTTGGATTTAATAAATAAAATAATTATAATAGTGGCAATAATGTAATAACAACAATAATTGAGTAGAGCACTGACTATATGCCTAGCATTATGTTAAATGATTTACGTAAATTATCTCATGTGTTCCTCGCAATGATTTTATGTATTTAGTTAGCTTTTGCTACAATAATGCTTTGTAACAAACCACCCCAAAACCCAGTAATTTACAGTAACGTCTTATCTTTTTCATCAGTCTTCAGGCCGACTATGGTTTGGGTGATGCAGACTGAGTTCTGCTGCATACCTCTGCTACAGGGTAGGCTGTGGGCAGGATGGACTTGGCTCCAGGGCATGTATGTGTTGGGTTCAGGTCTGCTCCACTCTCTCATCATTCTGGGCAAGCAGCTACCTGGGCCACGTTCTTCTCGTGGTGATGGTAGAAGTGTAAGAGAGCAAATGGAAACACATAATGCCAGGCTTGGAAATGGCACATTGTCAGTTCTAAGACAATTCCATGACCTAGACTAACATTGATAGGGAGGAAAAAATACTCCGAGGGGGATAGGAGTGAATATTTGCCAAACTATAATCAAATATATAACAAAGTAGTATGTAGGTATTTTACATCCATTTCACAGACGAAGAAACCAAGGCACATAAAAGCTAAATGAGTTTCCCAAAGACAAAGCTAAGAAGTCATGAAGTTAGGATTTGAATCCAGGCCATCTGATTCCACAGCCTAGGATCTTAACTATTACTCTATATGGTTTTAACAAACTGGACTCCAGCAGGCATTACAAAGAAAATAGCAGTGGTAATTTTACTATAATAAATGGAACCTGAGGAAAAGAAGTAGCCAAGATAAAAGACTCTATTTTGAGGTCCTAATCAATAAAGATGATTTTCTCATTAGCTTTCATAGCTACAAGAGAGTACATTGTAGAAAACCACAGAAGGATGTGGGTTCATTTATTTTTCCAATGCCCCTCATACAAACATATTAACATTTTATCTATATAAATACTACCATTGCTACTTATTTCTTACCTACATTGAAAGGGAAACCTCATATATTCTGATAATTATGAGTAACCTATAAAGTAATTATAAAACGTCTCCTTGTAAAAACACTTGGGGGCTGCAGTGGCAGTCATATTAAATTAACATTAAAAACAATGAAGTCCAGGGCCGGTCACAGTGGCTCACTCCTGTAATCTTAGCACTCTGAGAGACCAAGCCAGGCCAATCACTTGAGCTCTCAGTCTGAGACCAGCCTGAGCAAGAGCAAGACCCTGTCTACAAAAAAATATTGAAAAATTAGCCAGGCATGGTGCCACGCACCTGTAGTCTCTTAGCTACTCAGAAGGCTGAGGCAAGAGAATTGCTTGAGCCCAGGAGCTCAAGGTTGCAATGAGCTGTGATGAGTCCACCTGGGTGACAGAGTGAACCCTGTCTCAGAAAACCACTACCACCACCATGACAACAAAACAATGAAGTCCAATAAAAGCATTAGATTCAAGCCGTAAGAGGCATGCAAATAGTCCCTTATGGAAAAAGAAAGCCTGAAGCATGATTGCAAAATATGAGAATCAAGGTACAAATGTCACAAACAAGTCCTTTGGAAATATTTTTAAGGAAGAGAAGAGAGAGTATGGGATAGTTGAGAAGCAGGCTCTACACCCAGAGGACTTCCAAAGACTGAGATGTTGACCAGATTCATGCAGCTTCAGGGTCTTGCCATGCCCACCGACAGGCTATTTTTGAACTCCCTATGCTTTTTACACCACAAGTACTTTGGAAGGATTATTTTTCTTATTTCTGCAGTAGCAAAAGAATCTAATGTCATGTAATAGAACCCCAGGTCAGTGTTACGAATAAAACTCAAACCTGCTGTGAGACTCCCATTTCTCAATCTAGCTTTCTCTGTTATTACGATGATTTCAATTTAGAGTTGCAGCTTTAGTCGTTCATTTCCCTTTAGAATAAGTATAAAGCTGAAACAGCTTCCAAAATATAAAACCAAATGGTTACAACTTTGAACGTTGTTTGGATCTTGATATAACTAAATCAACTACAGCAAGACATTTTCGAGACAATTTGAATATTAATAATTTTGATAATTTTTTTAGGTATAATTGTACTGTGCTTATTTTTTTAAAAAGAAGTCTTTATTTCTTATGAATTCTGAAATATTTACAGGCAAAATATTATGATATCTGAGATTTGCTTCAAAATATTCCAGCATTGTTGGGAAGGGGAGTATAAAATGTTGATAATTACCAAGATTGGACATAGGGGCTCATTATCCTAGTTTTTCTACTTTTATGTGAAGTTTGAAAACTTCCATAATAAAAAGTAAAAAGAAAAAAAATATCCATTTAAAAAAATGACACAAAGAGCCCACCGTAAGAGAAGTTTAATTCAAAAGATATATTCAATAGTGAAGTTCTAAGCCACATAATTAGGAACATCCTTAAAACAACATCACCATAATATTCACAAGCAACATAGCATTTCACCTATTTTTTATATGTCTATACCATATACATGCTTATGCTATGTGGGTAAATTATATGATTTGTTCTAGAATTAAAAACAGCTGTATCTTAAAGGTATAAGAAGCAAAAGCACTTTATAGCTATTTTTTAAAAATTGATTTGAAGTTAGGAGAACCTTCCCTTGAATAGTAGATAATAATGAGGGTTAGTGTTATAAGTTTACTATGTCCCAGGCACTGATCGAAGTACTTTATATTTATGAACTCCTGCTAATCTTCAAAATTACCCATTGATATAGGTATTATTGTTCTTCCCATTTTACAAAAAAGAAAACTACAGTTCTGAAAGGTTATGTAATTTGCCCAACATTGCACTATTGGTTAGTAGAAAAGCTGGGATTCAAACACAGGGGGTCTGCCTCCCATATCTAATCCTTTAATCACTGAGCTCTGTCCCTGTCCAAGGGAAGAGCATGTTTTATAGAGTTATTCTTTGTTTAGGCTTTGGGGACCCAGTTTCTTTATTTTTAGAAAAATAAAGCAACTGTTACTCCCTTTGACATCAGCATATTCCTTCTGTTTTGTCATGTACTTCAAATCTATTACCCCAACATAGTCATACCAGCCCTATAATGTTCCAACATATTTATTACAGATGTTTATTTATGGCATGATTTCATAGGACAGAAAACATGAGAGTAAGCTCTTCTGGTTGATTAAAACCAGACCAACTCTGAGAAACGGCTCTGACATTCTAGTAGTTGACAATGACATCTCTTTTGTATGAGTGTCAGCTTCCGGGCAATGACCTTATATGATTTTCCCTAATCAACTGATTTTCTCAGATGGTCTTTTGCAAATTTTTTGCAGCTTTGCAAGTTATCACTGCTTCTGTAATGCCAAGGTTAATAAAGGAATCTCTCTCTCTCTCTCTCTCTCTCTCTCTCTCTCTCTCTCTCTCTCTCTCTCTTTTTCTATTTGTCTGACACATTGCTTTATTTGGAAATAAATAGTTTTAATAGATCCATTTACCTATGGATTATATCATAATAGGCTTTCAATACGGTAACTTTAAATTGGAGGACTTTTAATAGCTATTTCTAGAAAGGAATTAGGGTGAGTCTACGTGGGGCTTCAACTGGACTTAACTGAATAGGTCATTGAATTTATAAACAGAATAGCTTGACTGAGTTTTTTCACTAAATTGGTGAAAAATGATTTTTTAGAATTAACTGACCAGACCAATTTGTTTGTTCACCCACAGAAGCATCCATCCCTGAATGACGCATTTTCCAATTTTAGAGGAAAACTGTATTTTTAAGACAGAGGAAATATTTTCATGTAATTTAGGAGGTTATATTTATTGCTATAGGGCAACAGTTACTGATAAGATGCCATGACAACTCT
This sequence comes from Indri indri, assembly GCA_004363605.1. Classification (NCBI taxonomy): domain Eukaryota; kingdom Metazoa; phylum Chordata; class Mammalia; order Primates; family Indriidae; genus Indri; species Indri indri. The sequence goes on along the minus strand of RJWJ010003531.1, from coordinate 30,026 downwards.
ATAATTTAAAGTTATCAGTCTATAAACATATAATCAATGCTGCATATCTTGACTCCCTTTTACCTGATATTACCTACGTACAGATTCTATGCAACAAAAGGATAGTTTTTCTGTACATAGAATACTATCAAAATTTCTCTAAAACCCTAGGAAATGGAGTCTGAGTCTTTATTTCTTTTAAAATAAGGAAAAATAAGGAAATAAAAGAAGGAGATGAGAGAGAGAGAGAGAATGCACTAACAAGCAGACTAGATTATAATTTTTCTAGAATAGTGCTTCTCAACCTGGCTGCCTATTAGAATCTCCTGGCAGGGGGGGGAATGGTATTTGAAAAATACTGACACCTGGTCCTCAAACCCAGAAATTTTGATTCAGCTGGGTGTGGTAACTTTGGTCCTCATGAGAAACATTTAAACAGCAATGGAGAGATAGCTGAACCTGCAGTGATGGAGACATTCTCTACTCTGTGCTTCCTGATCTTCTCATCATAAATAAAATACAACTCAACTTCTGAATGTGAGTGTGATGTGGAGCGGAGATGGGCATGGAGAATAAAGACCTAGCTCATTAATTAATTATTCATTCAGCTGACCAACAAATATTTATGCGGTGCCTATTCTTTAGCAGACACGGTATTGACTGCTAGGGATGCAGCGGCAAACAAAACGATTAAAGAAGCATGATAGAGCCCTATCTGAAATCTTCCGTGTGGGCCTCAAGTTTCAACCTATGCTAATGCCATGATCAATCAGGTTGTGTGTGTGTGGAGGGTGGATAGAGAGTGAGTGAGAGAACAGCATGACCATAAGGACCAAGCCAGTCTACGGTCCACTAGTTAATTTTATTCATGGAATAAAAACATTTTGGCACTTAAGTGGACCCAAGAGATGATCTACTTTTGCTTTATAGATGAGTAATCTTAAACTCAGGGGTTAAATGAGTAGTCCATGATCACAGTTATTCAAGACAGAGCTGTAGAACCCAGATGGCTGACCATTACTATACTGCCTATGTTCAAATAAAAGCCTTCTCAGCAGATTTTTTTTTTATTCCAAGTTTCTAAAAGAAAATAGTCCCCTGGAAAGAGTCTTTGTAAAAGAAAAGGACCAACTTCTTCCTGCACTGAGCTAATCCTAGTGTGAAATTAAGTAGCAGCACTGCCAGTCAATTCTACACTGTTGCCCTGTAGGGAGAGAAACTGGAAAAAAGGAGAATATGTCTTGGTCCATTTCCTCCCTAACTACAGTTGTGCTAAGGTCAAACACTTAGAACATTAGAAGGGAATGGCAAGAAAGGACTATTGTGAATATGAGTAAGGGTCTGAGAAGGGAAGACTTAAAAATTAAACCAAAGACAAAAATTATAATGAAGAATTATTGTTACATACACCTTCCCCACCTTTGAGGGCTAATGTGCAAGCTGGAAAGAGCATTCAGCAATCTTCCTAGTGGTAAGGAAAATGCAGGTCTATACCATGCTGAGATTTCATTTTGTACCCATTTGTTATAAATTTTAAGAAGTCTGACAGTATCAAATGCTGATAGGGTCTGATCAATAGGATCTCTCATAAATGGCTGGCAGAAGCGTAAATTGGCATAGCCACTTTGGAAAGCTATTTGACGTTATCAAAGTTGAATATTCACAGGCCGGGTGCGGTGGCTCACGCCTGCAATCCTAGCACTCTGGGAGGCTGAGGCGGGTGGATCGCTCAAGGTCAGGAAGCCTGAGCAAGATCGAGACCCCGTCTCTACTAAAAATAGAAAGAAATTGGCCAAACAACTAAAAATAGAAAAAATTAGCTGGGCACATGCCCGTAGTCCCAGCTACCCCGGAGGCTGAGGCAGGAGGATCACTTGAGCCCAGGAGTTTGAGGTTGCTGTGAGCTAGGCCAACACCACGGCACTCTAGCCTGGGCAACACAGTGAGACTCTGTCTCAAAACAAAAAAAAAAGGTTGGATATTCATATACCCTACAACCCAGAAATTCCAATGCTAGATATAAACTCTTGCCATGTGCACCTTGGAGGCGTTTGTAAACCTGTTCATGGCAGCATCCTTGTAATAGAAAAAAACCTGGGAGCAATCCAAATGTCCACTGACAGGAGAATGAATGAAGTGTGGTAGTGTGCTATATTCACACAATGGTTGTTATACAGCAGTCAAAAGAAAAGAACTGCCACTATACACATTGATGTGGATGAATCTCAGCAAAATAATGTTGAGTAAATAAAAAAGGCCACAGAAAATTACATCTAGCATGGAACCTCCTTTTTAAAAGCTAACAATAACAAATAGTGGTCAATAATCTTTTTGGCACCAGGGGCCGGTTTCATGGAAGACAATTTTTCCACAGACTGGGGATGGGAGAACGGGGTGTTGTGGGTGAGGGTGCTTGTGGTGCGGAGCTCAGGAGGTGATGCGCGGCCTGTTTCTTAACAGACCACGGACAGGTAATGCTCCTCGGCCCAGGGGTTGGGGACCCCAGTGTTAAATGATATATTTTTTGTAATACATATATTATTAACTATATTTTTGAAAAGTGATGGGAATGATAAATACAAGATTCGGGATAAAGATAATCTTGGGTTGGGGAAGTAAGGGAAATGGGATGGAGAAAGCCACATGGACAGAAGCAGGCTATTGTCTAGCTCTTGTGTTAGTGGTACGTTCACTTTATGTATTAAATTATATAAAGATTAATAGATAATTGTATTAGTAATTTATGGCAACATAAATTATCTTGTAACTTAGTAATTTAAACAATAAACATTTGTTATTTCACAATCCCTGGGGTCAGGAATCTGGGTGATTTTGGCTCAGTCTCTCATGAGGATACAGTCAAGTTGTCAGACAGGGCTGCAGTCTCAGAAGGAGCTGAAGGATCCATTTCCAAGAAGGCTGTTGGCATGGGCCTCTCCATAAGACTGCTCATGATGTGGCTTGCCCCACAGTAAGCAATGAGGGTAGGGGAGAGAGGGAGGAGGAGAGAGAGAGACAGAGAGAGAGAGAACAAGCAAGAGAATGCATGCCCAAGATGGAAGCAATGTCTTTTAGAAAGCTAATATCAGAAGTGACAAACTATCACTTCTGCTGGATGCTATTGATCACACAGACCAACCCTGGGACATTGTGGAAGGAGACTCAGGCTGTGAATACCAGGAGGCAGGGATCATTGAGCACCATCTTAGAGGCTGGCTACACCATAACATAACATTAAAGAGCAATGCATGCACCAATGATAAAACTGTGTCAAGAAGCAATTGTGTGTATCTGAGGTTGGGAAATAAATGAATAAATAAATAAAGTGCATTTAGTTCTGAAGGCAACAGGACACAGGGAAGGAGTGAAATGATTTAGGTTTAATTCTGGCTCTACCGATTTCCAGCTTTTTGACTTTAGACAAGTCATTTGACTTCTTTCCATTTGTAAAATAGGGGTGAGGATATTTACTTGCCTCTTTAAAATTTTTTTATTAAGAAAACATTCAAAAATACACAACACAAAATAGTATAATCAATACCATATGCCCATAATCTGGAATCAACAACTTCCTAGATTTTAGCATATTTTGTTTCATCTACTTTTTCCTTTCTAAGTGACTTAAAGCAAATTCCTGACTTTGTGTTATTTTATCCCTTTATACTCTAGTATGCATCACTTAAAAGTGTGGACTTTTTCTTATAGGTTCACACATAAAATTAATAACTCCCCATTGCATATGTAATATATTGCAATTGTACTCAAATTGCTTTGCGTGTCTCAGAACTTACGCGTAAGAGTTAAGTTTAAAAAAATTTCTTTTAGAGACTGGTTCTTGCTCTGGAGTGCAGTGGTATCATGGTAGCTCACCGTAGCCTCAAACTCCTGGGCTCAAGTGATCCTCCTGCCTCAGCCTCCTGAGTAGCTGAGACTACAGGTGCATGCCACCATGCCTGGCTATTTTTTTTTTTAATGTTTTATAGCGATGAGGATCCCGCTATGTTGCCCAAGCTGGTCTCAAACTCCTGGCCTCAAACAATCTTCCCACCTCGGCCTCCTAAAGTGCTGGGATTACAAATGTGAGCCACCACACCTGGCAACAGTTGGTTTGTTAGAATGAGAATCCACACAAGGTCTACAGGTTACACTTGGTTTGTTATATCTTTTAAAATCTTTCAATCTAGACGAGTCCCTTTACTCCATTTTTACTCACTTGTCCTGTTGAAGATACCCAGGCAATTGGCTTGTAGGTTGGATGTGTCTGTTGCCATTTTACTTGTTTCTACTCTCTCCTGTGTTTCTAGGAGATTGGAAGGAAGTTAGTTCTAAAAATTTGATGAGATTTAGATTCAACTATTTTGGCTAAAATATTTCTTAGATGGTGTTGCATACTTCATAATATACCATATTCTGAGGCACATATGTGTGGACTCCCACTCACAGTGATGCTGAGACTGATTGGTAGTTGCAGGTGGTATCAGGCCAAGGCCTCCATTGCAAAGGTCCCCAACAGCCTCTTATCTATTGATGACTGTAATCTGAATCAAATAATTTCATGAGGAATTAAAAAATAGTGATTTCCTAATTCTATCATTTCTTTCTCTTTTATTCAATGGAATTATTTTTATAAACAAGAACTTTCCCTCATTGATCTGGGCTATTTAGTTATTCCATTAGAAGTGGCTTGTTCCCTGTTTCACATCCTCTCAACCCACCTTTTATTATACTGTGGCCATTGCTGCAGAAAGTGTAACCTGACAGCACCTCTCCTCATATGCATTGCATATATCTCACTTTCTGCCCCTGAGTTCTTCTGACTCCACAAGGAAGGGATATCTGCTTAGCACTCACAGAGGATGGATTCGAAGTATAAAGGGGTTAAGGCCCCAAGGGGGAAACTTGGACCAATGGAAGACGGGAGCTGGTAAATAACTGCTCTCCTCTTGCATCAAGCTGACAATTACGGAGTATACTTTAGATGGCTCGAAGCTTCATTGCCCACAGTGATGACTAACTAGAGAACACCCTTGTATTGACTTACCCTGTTTCCCTCTTCCTAGTCATCCACTACTATTTCCTGAGATCACTGTCCCAAATAAATTACCTAAAAATCAAGCCCTTGTCTCAGGTTCAGTTTTCAAGGGGGTAAGCCAGGCTAAGACACCACTAAATATAACTCATACAGGAAATACAGGATAAATGCTTAATTCTTTCATTACATTGAAAATATTCAGAGTATTGTCCTAATTATTAATACATCTAAAAATGAACTTATGGATTTATATTAATGACTGAATTCCAATCAGTTATATTAATAGTTCTTACTTCTTTTTGGTGCTCAGAGTGTCCTCTTTTCAGACACTGGGAGCTCCTTTATGCTGACCCTTTTGTGCCTTTGACTTGTCCCTTTGGACTGTAATAGCTTCCTTGATTTCTGGCACAACAAAGTGTTCCAGTTTATCCTACACATTTCTTGCTCCATACTAAAATCTGCATTCTACCAAAGATCCTTGTTCCTTTTCATAGGAAATGATTTATTGAAAGTACAATATAAATGCTAAAAGTGCTTATTACTACAAGATCGTCATTACTTCTAGGCCTTTTCAATGGATAAAGCAAGTAAATGCTTTTTTTTTCCTCCAATAAATGTAAAACTTTTCTTATTGGCATATAAGAAACACATTTTTGAAAAGAAAAAAATCCTAAGTTCACACTATTTTCAATTTAACTTTCATATTACATGGATTCTACTTACTCTGAAAATCATTGTTTCTAAAAATTCTAATAATTGTTTTTACCTATAATATACAAGAATAGTTTGAGACTAATATAATAATATCTGTATTTCTACTAGCAGTGAGACTATTGATTAAAGCTTAAGATTTCTTTGTAGGTCTATTTACCCTGAGAATATATTCTACTATGATTATACAGTAAAAAATACTATTTTCTGAAGTCATTTGTCAAATTTTAGGAATTGCATTTTTCTTTTGGATTTAAAATTATTTTGAATATGTAAAATAAATTCATGATTCTAAATCAAAGCTGTAGAACCAAGGTATATTCAGAGTAGTCTAAATTCTATGCCTATCTCCTCCACCTCTTTCCTTCCATTCTAAATATGTGCAAATATATATTCATGGTTTATCTATCTTACAAAAAAAGGATACTATACTATTCTGCACCTTGCATTTTTTAAGTTAATATATATTCTGGAAGTCACCCCATATCAGTGTACAGGGATGGCCCTCATTCTTTTTCACAGTTGCATAGTGTATTTCATTGTGTGAATCTACCCTAGTTTGTTCAATCAGTCTCCTGCTTGGGGTTATCTGGATTGTTTCCAATCCTTTTCGATTACAAATAACACTGCAATGAATAACCTTGTGCACAAATCATTTTGTAATTTGGGATAGCTTCCCATAATTGGGGTTTCTGGGTCAAAGGGCAATGTATATGGTAATTTTGCTAGGGTTTATCAAATTCCCTTCCATAGATGCTGTGTACCGTTTTGCATTCTCAATGGCAATGTGTGCCATCTCTACAGCCTGCCAATCAAGTAGGTGGTCAAATGTCTGGATTTTTGTTAGTCTGACTGCTTGCCTTCTTTTATCATCCTGCCCCAAGATATACCATGATGCTTTCACCTGGTTTTAGAAGAACTCTCTTCGATAAACAATAGGTGGTTGTATTAAGGGTGATAGAAGGAGGGTGGCTGCAGTATCTCTTATCTATTTCCACTCACCTAATCAAGGAAATGCCAAAGCCACAGCATCCCCATCCTGTTAAGACCTGGTATTTCCAAAGGTTGGCTCGGGTTTCCAACCAAATAAAAGGACATCAAATATGACCTCACTTCTTTCTAAGGTCAGCAGAATGCAGAGTGGCCAGTAAGTGAAATCCGCTTGTACTTTACAAGCCTCAGAGTCCTGAAAAAGGTAGAGGAGGAACTCCATGACCATCTTTTGTCAGCTTTCTGTCTCCAGAACAACCACAACGTCAAGGGGAAGTCCCTGTGTACATCTGAAAGTTTCCAGATTGTGGTGTGACCACTCCCTAGCCTGCAAGGCTACTCACCAGGACTTCTTCTTTTGCTGCTTTGTAGGAGTAAATGTTATGGATGGATATTGCCTTTTTCTTTCAGCATCTCCCATTTCCCTACATTCTAGTAGGCAATTTTGGTGTTTCCCACACCCCCGAGATAGATATTTGGCAATGTTTGGAGACGTATCTGGTTCTCGCAACTTGGAGCGGGGTTCTGCTAACATCTAGTGGATAGAGGACAGGGATGCTACTAAACATCCTACAACACTCAGGACAGACCTTCCTCCCCCAGCAAAGAATTATCTGTTCCAAAATGTCAATAATGCCAACATTGAGAACCTTTGCTGTATTCTTTCTTTATGCATACGTTCACAGACATCCTCAAAATGACTATTATCAGTGGCAGAGGAAGGGCAGAATCACAGACACTCCCTCTCCCTGCTCCTCCAAAAGTCACTAGCAATTCAGAAGTCTCTTTAATCATAAAGACTTTAAGGAATTATGTATTTATCCGGAAGATTAAAGAACAAATACCATTTTAACCTTCTAAAAACCGATTATCATTAGGTACGATGCAACCTTTTAACTGTAAGTATAAAGGAAAGTGCTGATTATTTAAAGCAAATGGGACCAAAAGTCCCATGAATAATCAAAAACTTGGTTAATAGAGTATGACCAGAGAATAATGCACTTGGCTTCTGTGAAGAAATTAAAGTACATGCTGTGAATTGGTATTAAGGAAATTGCATGAAAAGTTACCCTTAAGGTACCATGATGCTGAAGAAACAGCCTCAGGTGCACAATATATTACATTCAGTCTTTATCTGTCTTCGTATTTTCATGACTTCTTTCACCTTGGATAACCCAGAAGCTCAGGCCTTGGAACTTTTTTAAATGGTAAAGTATCTCACTCTCCACATTTATTTTCATCTAGGAACAGACCTGAATTTTATTGCCAAGAGTTTATCTCGTTCACAGGAATTATTTTCAAACTTCAGCTTACCTTACTTATTTTGAGGGCATACACTGTGTTTAATACTTATAAGCATAATTCACTTTTTAAAAATGCATCCCTGAAAAATTATACCTAAATTGAATTTTTGTAGATGAAATCAAATATTTAAATCACAAGGAAAATTTGCCAAAGTGAGTATGAAGCTAAACTTTTTGTAGAGAAAAGCATCTTTTTTGCAAAGTGAACAATTACCCTTTAATTTGCTTTTTTTAAGGCCCAATTTTTACATGTAACCCAAGGGTCTGGTCCATTATTATGCCTGATGCTAATGTTAAAAATATCAGCCACAAATTTGTAAGGATTTTGAAAGTTGAACACAGTTTTACAAGCTATTTTTAAGAGTATAAAAAATGAGTAATATATCCTTTATTATTAACAAGCGTTTGTTGGCCAGGCACGGTGGCTCATGCCTATAATCCTAGCACTCTGGGAGGCTGAGCTGGGTGGATCACTCAAGGTCAGGAGTTTGAGACCAGCCTGAATAACAGCAAGACCCCGTCTCTACTAAAAATAAATTACTTGGACAGCTAAACATATATAGAAAAAATTAGCTAGGCATGGTGGCACATGCCTGTAGTTCCAGCTACTCGGGAGGCTGAGACAGGAGGATCGCTTGAGCCCAGGAGTTTGAGGTTGCTGTGAGCTAAGATGACACCACGGCACTGTAGCCTGGGCAATAGTGTCAGACTCACTTGAAAAAAAATAATAGGTAGCATTACTGAAAGGATAATCACATTGACTGCTTCCCCTAAGCAATAAGGAGAAAAGAGTGGATGGTAGCCTATTACTTTAGACAGTCTAATGTTGTTGTTAAGAGTATGGATTCAGAAACCAGATTGCCTGGGTTAGATCTCTGCCTAGTGTGGCCTTAGGCAACTTAGACAACTCAGCTGTCCCTCAGTTTTCTCATACAAAACATGGAGAATACAAATATTATCTACTTAACCTGGTTGTTTTTAGGATTAAATGAGCTAAAACACGAGCTAGTATGTGAAAAGTGATAGGTTTATGTTTTTCGTTTTTGAGACAGAATCTTGCTCTGTCTCCCAGGCTGGACTGCAGTGGCCTGATCATAGCTCACTATAGCCTCCAACTCATGAGCTCAAGGGATCCTCCTGTCTAAGGTCACCACTATACCTGTCTAATTTTTAAAATTTTTTTGTAGGGGCGGGACGTCTCCCTATGTTGCTCAGGATAGTCTCCAACTCCTAGCCTCAAGCGATCCTTCCGCCTCGGCCTCCCAAAGTGCTGGGATTACAGGCGTGAGCCACCGCGCTGGCTCAGCGGTACAGTTTTGAATCCTTGATGGCGAGTAGAGCTCCAGGGCTAGGCGTAAAAAGGAAGAGGAGAGGAAAGGAGCAGGCAAACTTTCATTTCAACCTCTCCGCATCCTTGAGAAGGAGGCATCGCTGGTTCTGCCAGGGCTGTACACATGAGGAAACAAAGGCTTGGCGAAGAGGCCAGTGATTTGAACGTGATTCTGACGACATTCCTTGGGAAAAGGACCTCTTTCCGCTGCACCACGCCGCCTTCCATCTGGTTGGGCCTGAGGGCACAGTCCCACGCCTGGGACTTTGCGTTCCAACACTGAGCCGTGGCCCACAGCTCCCAGTAGCCACGCAACCCGAGGGCCAGCCAAAGGCCGGCGGCGGACAGCGACGAAAGGCTTCCCGGAGGAACAGGGGCCTCCGCCCGACGCCCTTCCCCGCGGGCGGCTGGGGGACCTGGAAGAGAGACTTGGTAGACACTGATCCTTGTTCATGACACACATATTTACGCGTGCCCACTCTGTGTTGGGCGCCAGGAACGCTATGATGAATCCAGACTTGGCCCAGATTTCTGGTGCAGGGGAACCACTCGCCGCCCACAGCCTATCCCTGCCACGGTTGTTGCTCGCAAGGCAGAAGACAGGGTGGGAGGAGCTGAACCTCACTTCCCGCCGTTCACTTCCAAAGTCCCGCCCCTTCAGGGCGTTCACGGCTACGCCGTAAAGTGGGGAGCTTTCTTTGCCCCTTAACAGCTCGTCTCCGTCTTTACGGCAGGCCGCATTCCACGCCTCCAACATGGCGTCCCCCATATAGGAAGTGGCCGTGGTTTCTACCCTGGGTGGCTGGGGGCAGTGCTGAGCTGGGGCTGCTGTTCATCCATCCTGGGCAACTGCAGAAAGCAGCAGTTAAAGTTTGTTTCTGGTGACGGCTCTAGGAAGCCACCCTCCTCTGAGGGTCAAGAATCGCCGCTTTCTTTTGGTTCCTGCAAGTTCCTCCTCTGTCCCTGGCTTGTTTCCCGTGCCAACTCCGGACACCCCCAGGTCCCTGACCCTGCTACACTCAAACCATGAACCTTCAGCGGCTGTTGCGCTTGCCCCGTTATCTCGGAGCCTCGGGTCCCCCGCGTCGCCGGTGGTGGTCCCCGTCCCTCGTCACCATCTCCTCAGTAGGTTCCTGGCGTGGTCAGTCCTCGAGGTCCCCGGCCTACTGGAACCAGGTGGTGTCAGAGGCGGAGAAGATCGTGGGCTATCCCACGTCCTTCATGAGCCTCCGCTGCCTGCTGAGTGACGAGCTTAGCAACATCGCTATGCAGGTGCGGAAGCTGGTGGGAACTCAGCACCCTCTGCTTACCACAGCCAGGTGAGCTACTCTCTGTCGCTGACACACTCGCACTCACTCGAATCCTTTTATCTGGCTGGCACACTCATCCCGTCTCACTCAGACTGGCTCCTGGCTCCTTTTACCCCTTCCTTCTCTCAATCCTCCTAGGCATTCCATGTTGTCTCTTCTCTAGGCCACTTAACATTCTTGCTCAGCTGAGTGGGCAAGTGGTTTTCTTTTGAGAAACACTTGTACACTTTTCGAGATTTTGCTTCTTTTTTTTTTTTTTTTTTTTTTTTAGACAGAGTCTCACTCTCTTGCCTGGGGCGAGTGCCATGGCATCAGCCTAGCTCACAGCAACCTCAAACTCCTGGGCTCAAGCAATCCTACTGTCTCAGCCTCCCGAGTAGCTGGGACTACAGGCATGTGCCACCATGCCCGGCTAATTTTTTCTATATATGTATTTTAGCTGTCCAATTAATTTCTTTCTATTTTTGGTAGAGACGGGGTCTCGCTCTTGCTCAGGCTGGTCTCGAACTCCTGAGCTCAGAACGATCCGCCCGCCTCGGCCTCCCAGAGTGCTAGGATTACAAGCGTGAGCCACCGCGTCCGGCCTTTGCTTCTTAATTGTCGAGGATGAAGACGGCTCAGTGATTTGTGGCGACATCGAGCAGGGATGTAGGTTTGAGTCATTTCCTAGAAATGGTCTTTTAAAAGTGGGATAGATTAATTTGCAGTTATGCATTGTTCAAGGGGTCACCTTCAGAAAGAGCGGGGAAGGAGAGAGGCTAAAGGTAGACAGTTCTTTCCAATGAATGTCGGGGGCTTGAAGTAGGAATTTATCAAGTCAGTAGTCATTATCCTCTTGGAATTTTTATCACTTATGCTGGGCTACTGCTGTGAAACTTGCCACCAGGATTCATAAAACTCTTTTCTCACTTAAAAAAAACCCCACGCCTTTTAATTTATGATTAACTTATACAGAAAAGTTACAAGAATAAAAATAGTACAGAGAATACACTCGTATACCCTATTAACGTGTGTATATCTGTATCTATATATTTTTATGATCACTTGAGGATAGATTACATGCATCATTGTCCTTTACTCCTAAATACTTCAGTATGTATTTCCTGATCATAGAGATATTCTCTTGCATAACTACAATAATCAACTTAGGTATATTTAATATTGGTACAGTACTTTAATCTACCATTCATATTCCAATTTTGTTAATTGACCTAATAATATCCTGTATAGCATTCTTTGCTCTTCAGTGCAGGATCCAGCCTAGGATCAGGTATTGCATTTAGTTGTCATGTGTCTTTAGTCTCCTTCAAACAAACATTTCCATAGCTGTTCTTGGTTGTTATGATTAGGGCAGTGGTTCTCAACTGGGGCAGTTTTGAGCCCCAGGGGTCGTTTGGCAATGTATGGAGACATTTTTCATTGTCATGAATAGAGGCAGTTTATTGGCATTTAGTAAGTAGAAGCCAGAGATGCTACTCTATGATGCCCAGGACAGCCTCACAAGAAAGAATCATGTACCCAAAGATGTCAGTAGTGCAAAGGTGGAGAAATCCAGGACAAAAATTATCTTTTTTTTAAATTAAACTCTTATTTTGAGATAGTTGTAGATTCACAGGCAGTTGGAAGAAATAATACAGAGCCATCCAATACACCCTTGGCTGAGTTTCTCCCAATGGTAACATCTTGCAAAAAACTATGGTACAATATCACAAGCAGGATATTTGCATTGATATAGTCAAGATACAGAACATTTTCTTCACTACATTGATCTCTCATATTGCCCTTTTTTAGCCACATCCTCATCCCTTGTCTACCCTGTTGCTTTAATTTTTTAATGAGACACCTGTCATTTTCTTCCTTCAAAAGTTAAATAGCAATAATAAAGTGATTTTATTTCTTGGTATTGTTCCCAACTATCAAGAATGTCACCTTATGATTGGGCTAAACTTACCTTGTAGCTAGAATGTTATTAATAGTTCTCTAGAGATTTTAGGTGATACATACTCAAAACACACGCACCTAGGTATGTAAATGTGTTAAGGCTTAATGAAACTAATGAATGTACTACCCAATTTAAGAACTATAACTTTACCAATCCTGTTGAAGCTAACTGTATACTCTGCAGTCCATTTCTCTGACTCCCACTATATTGTTTTGGTTTTTTAAAAAATTTTTCCTTTTTAAGATTACATGGGTGTTTCCCTAAACAATAATAACATTTTTAATTTCTCTCATTTAAAAAAAATTTGCAAATATGGTAGTTTATTGCATATAGCTTTTTGTGACTTGCTTTTTTAAATTCATCATTTCTGAGATTCAGCCACGTTGTGTGTTTAACTGTATTTCATTAGTTTTTCACTAGTGTGTTAAATTCTGTTATGTGAATATACCACAATCTTCTTTTCTTTTTTCTCTTTTTCTTTTTTTTTGTGGAGACAAGATCTCACTGTGTTACCCAGGCTGGTCTCGAACTCCTGGCCTCAAGCAATCTTCCCACCTCAGCCTCCCAAAGTGCTGGGATTATAAATGTGAGCTACCGTGCCTGGTGCACAGTCTTCTTTTAATCAGTATTTTGGTTGTTTGCATTTTTGGTATTATGAAAAATGTTGCTATGAATATGTCTTTTGGTGTACATGTCTTGAGGGTATAGATACAGGAGTGTAACTGTTGGGTATGTATATGTTCATCTTTAGAAGATAATACCAAATTATTTTCCAAAGTGGTTTAACGGTTCACACTGTCACAAGCAAAGTTTGAGTTCAGTACACGGTGTACTCATAACACTAAAACCAAGAGGGGTTTCTTCATTTTTCTTTTTCTTTTTTTTTGAGATGGGGTCTTGTTCCATTGCCCAGGCTGGAGTGCAGTGGCATGATCGTAGCTCACTGTAACCTCGAACTCTTGGGCTCAAGAGATCCTCCTGCTTCAGCCTCTCCAGTCGCTAGGACTACAAGGGTGCACCACCACACCTGGCTATTTTTTTTTTTTTTCCGGTAAAGACAGAGTCTTGCCATATTGCCCAGACTGGTCTTAAACACCTGGCCTTAAGTGATCCTCTTGCCTCAGTTCCCAAAGTGCTGGGATTACAGGCATGAGCTACTGTGCCTGGCAGAGGTTTCTTAATTTTTGATAATCAAGTAGGAGGTTGCTGTGTGTGTGACAGGAATGATAGTGTCAATGGTGTGGGTTATAGTAGTATATTGCATTGTGAGTATTGTAGACCCTGTAATAAAGCATTGACGTGAAAAGGGCAGAGCTAAAAAGAGCTTTATTAATGTGTATATTTCTGAGAATTGCAACTCATCTACTTAGTTGTGAGCATCAGATGAGGGTTTCAAGAAGATCTCTTCTGAGGCCACCAAAGACACATTAGATGAAAGCTTGTGAGACTAATGATTCCAAAACTTTCCTGATTATAGCCTACCCTGCCTAGTAGTCCCATAGTACAGTGAAAGAATTGGAGAGGCACAAAATAAATATTATTTAGCAAAATTGTTGTGGTAGCATATATGCATTGTTCTATTTAATAAGAAAAGAAAGAGCTGGTCTTTATGTAATTTTATTATACTTTGACACTGTGTTGCAAATTATTTAAACAGTCTAAACTCACAGACAGCCAATGAACAAAGAAACTTCTGGGGAGAGGTATCTGTCTATCTATGTTGTCTATCAACTATATATATCTGTTTTAGCAAAGGAGCAGGCATTTGATCCAGAGGTTAGGCCAGGTTGTGGCTACTGTAAATTATAACTAAAAACATGGATTAAGCAGCTATATTATTTCACATGCTGTACACCATAATTTGTTGAACTCTTGTCAGCAAAGCATTGATGATTAAGAGGAAGGTGCTCTCAGCATGGTAGTGAAAGGGCACAAAGATCCCTTGTAGTTGATGCAGTTAGGATGATAGGAAGTTGGACTCATTAAATTCTTTTACAATTATAAAATGACCCATTTTACATTTGGGGTTTCTATTATTTGCTTAAATCAATATTCTAATCCCTTGGGCCATTTACTTTTTGGGTAAAATCTACATAGTATGTTAGGGATGAATCATGTCTTAATAGCCCCAAAATTTAAATGAATGGTGACATTATTGGCAAATAACTGGGAGAAAAGGGAAACCACCATAATTTATTATTTGCTACTTTCTTTTCTTTACCTAAGCCATCCCATCAAGAAAAGGGAAAACCAGCCTAGTTATATACTCTTTAATTTAACAGTTTAATTCAGAAGGGAAATTAAATTAAAAATCTTGAGATTTAGGCTGGGCACAGTGGCTCACTCCTGTAATCCTAGCACTCTGAGAGGCTGAGGCAGGAGGATTGCTTGAGTTCAGGAGTTTGAGACCAGCCTGAGCAAGAGCAAGATCCCATCTCTACTAAAAATAGAAAAATTAGTCAGGCATTGTGGCACACGCTTGTATGCCATAGTCCCAGCTACTCGGGAGGCTGAGGCAAGAGGATCCCTTGAGCCCAGGAGTTTGAGTTTGCAGTGAGCTACGATGATGCCACTGTACTCTATCCAGAGCAACAGAGCGAGACTCTGTCTCAAAAAACAAACAAACAAACAAACAAAAAAACAATAAAAACTTGAGATTTGGTGAGATAATGATCCTATTACTAGGAACACTAGAGCAATAAGCTCATTTTTGACTCTTGTTCTTCTCAATTTTCCAGGGTTTCTCTGTTGTAAACAACTATAAATAATCCTCAATTAATTGATTCAATGTTTATTGAAGCTTATGGAGGGATATAAAGGAGTCTAAAACATGGACCCTGTTCCTTCATGAATTGACACATGTATTTACAAATATCTAATGGAAGGAAACAAATGACTTGCGTCTAATGAGTTACTATATTTAGAGATGGCCTGGAGTAGTACAGAACCTTTCATAAAGGGATTCATTGAAGGATGGATGGATGGATAAAAATTACATGAGTAACATTTTAGGATAGTGGTAGTATATTATGTATTTTTTCCTTCATGGTTCTTTTTCTCTACTTTCTTCCCAGGCTATTATACCTCTGCTGGGTATAGGGAGGACCTTAAAAGCATGAATAAGCTATGCAATAAAGTACAATGAGCAACTTGAATGGAGCTAGAATAGCTAAAACAATGTTGAAAAGAAGAGGAGGGGAGGAATCGTTCTATAATACCTAGTCTTACTATAGGCACATTAATCAAAACAGTGTGGTATTGGCAGAGGAATTAACAGATCAATGGAACTGAATAGAGAACCCAGAAATAGACCAACGCAAATATGCCAAATTGATTTTTTAACAGAAGTACAAAAGCAATTCAGTGGAGGGAGGATAGTCTTTTCAACAAATGGGGCTGGAACGAGTGGACATCATCATCATCCTAGGTGAAAAAATGAACCTTGACTTAAACCTCACACCACAGTAAAAAAAAAAAAAAAAAAAAAAATCAGTGTAAAATGGGTTATTGTGAAATCAATGTAAAATGGATTTAAATGTGAAACATAAAGCTTTTAGAAGAAAACGTAGGAGAATATCTTCAAGACTTAGGGCTAGGTAAACAGTTCTTAGATGTGATACCAAAAACTTAATTCATATACGAAAACAGTTGGACTCTATCAGAATTAAAAACTTTGTGAAAGACCCGTTTTAGAGGATGAAAAAATTAGCCACAGACGGAGAGAAAATATTTGCAAGTCACATCCAAAGAAGGACTTGTAGCCAGAATACATAAAGAATTCTCTAAATTCAGTAGTAAGAAAACAAACAATACAATTAGAAAATGGACAAAAGGAAGAATGTATAAAGGTGGCAAGTAAGCATGTGAAAAGATGTTCAACATTATTATCCACTAGGGAAATGCATATTAAAATCAGGATGAGGGCCAGGTGCGGTGGCTCATGCCTGTAATCCTAGCACTCTGGGAGGCTGAGGCGGGTAGATTGCTCAAGGTCAGGAGTTCGAGACCAGCCTGAGCAAGAGCGAGACCCCGTCTCTACTAAAAATAGAAAGAAATTATCTGGACAACTAAAAAAACATATATATGGAAAAAATTAGCCGGGCATGGTGGCGCATGCCTGTAGTCCCAGCTACTTGGGAGGCTGAGGCAGGAGGATCGCTTGAGCCCAGGAGTTTGAGGTTGCTGTGAGCTAGGCTGACGCCATGGCACTTTAGCCAGGGCAGCAGAGCCAGACTCTGTCTCAAAAAAAAAAAAAAAAAAAAAAAAAAAAAAAAAAAAAAAAAAAAAAAAAAAAAAAAAGAGGTAAAAAAAAAAAAAAAATCAGGATGAGGCTGGGAGTGGTAGCTTTTACCTGTGATCCTAGCACTCTGGGAGGCAGATGCAGGAGGATTGCTTGAGGTCAGGAGTTCTAGACCAGCCTGAGCAAAAGCAAGACCCTGACTCTACTAAAAATAGAAAAAATTAGCTGGCATTCTGGAGTGTCTGTAGTCCCAGCTACTGGGGAGGCTGAAGCAAGAGTATTGCCTGAGCCCAGGAGTTTGAGTTTTCGGTGAGCTATCATGATGCCACTGCACAGAGCAATGCTCTGTCTCAAAAAAAGAAAAGAAAAAAAATCATGAGATACCACTACATACCTCTTAGAATGGCTAAAGAAAAATACTGTTAATATGAAGTCCTGGTAAAGATGCAGAGAAACTAGATTTCTCATACATGGAATGGAATATAAAATGGTACAGCCACTCTGGAAAACAGTTTAGCAATTTGTTATAAAATTAAACATACATTTGTCATATAACCGAGCAATCATACTCCTGAGCATTTATTCCAGAGAAATAAGAACTTACATTCATATCAAAATTTATACACAAATGTTTATAGCAGCCTCATTTGTGATAGCCCCAAATCGGAAACAACACAAACGTCATTCAGTGGTGAATGGTTGAACAAACTGTGGTACATACATAATAATGAAATGCTACTCAGCAATAAAAAGAAGTGCATGATGCTACAACAACTTGAATGAATCTCAAAGGAATTATTTTGAGTGAAAAACCTCAATCTCATTCCTCAAAAAATGAAAAATAGAATTACTGTATGATCCAGCAATTCCACTTCTGAGTTTATATCCAAAAGAACGGAAAGCAGAGTCTCAAAGAAATATTTGTATAGCCATGCTATTAATAATAACAGTGATATTCACAGTAGCCAAGAGGCAGAAGCAACCCGGTTATCCATTGATGGATGAATGGGTTAACAAAATGTGGTATATACATGCAATGGAATATTATCCAGCCTTTAAGAGGAAGAAAATTCTGACACGTGTTACAGCATGGATGTAGGACAATTATGCTAAGTGAAATAAGTCACAAAAGGATAAATACCGTATGATTCCACTTATGAGTGTTTAGAGTAGTCAAGTTTAGAGCAACAGAGTATAGAAACAGAAAGGTGGTTGCCAGGGACAGGTGGGAGGAGAAAATGAGTTGTTAGGTGTAGAGTTTCAGTTTGCAAGATAAAAAAGTTCTGGAGATTAGTTGCATGACAAAGTGACTATACTTAATGCTACTGAACTATACACTTAAGAATGGTTAAGATGGTAAATTTTATGTATATGTATTTTACCACAATTTTTTTTAAAAAGCCAATCTCAAATGTTTATTGTATGATTCCATTTATGTAACATTTATATCATTTTCAAAATGACAAAACTATAGAGATGGAGAACAGATAAGTGTTTTCTAGAGTCAGGGACAATGTGGGGAATAGGGAGGAGTGTAAGTACAAACAGTTATATGGTGATGGAAAAGTTGGGAATCGTGATTATGATGGTGGTTACATGAATCTATACACGAGATAAAATTGCATAGAACTGTATACACCTACACACAAAATAAATGGAGGCTAAAAAATGCTGAAAATGGAATAAGGTATGTAGTTTAGTCAACACTAATGTATCAATGTCAATTTTTTTAGTATTGTACTGCAGGTATACATGATATCACCATTGGATGAAGCTGGGTGAAGAGTACATAGGACTCTATACTATTTTTGCAACTTTCTATTCGTAATTATTATTTTGAAAAGCTAAAAAAAAAGCACTTCAAATCAAGAGACAAAGAGAGAAGTAGTAGACTTGGAGACCAGATATCTGTGTGTTCTAGTTTCATCTTTGTCAGTGCTTAACTGTGTGACCCCAGGTAAGTCATTTCATCTCTGGGCTTTAGTTTCCTAAGCAATGAAGTAAGGAGTTTGACTAGTTGATTTCCAGTGGTGTTACCAATTCTAGACTAATCTAAAAATTAGTGTTGTAATTGTATGTGTCAAGCCATTGTCATTTCTCAAGCAGAGAGTGAACAGATTGCATGCAATTTGGTAATACACGACTATAGTTCTTTTCTCACAATTTAAAAATCTTAAAAGCTCAGAAAACAGAATGTTTTTTCAGGCTAATAAATCTGACCTGAACTGATGTGAGACTATTTATAGTCTCTGTTTATCCCACTTAATGTGAATATTCATTCATTTTGTTGCAGAAATATTAATGCATTTGATTACAGGGTACTGGCCCAGTTTCTGCTGGAGTGTTGGATAAAATGCACCTTCCTAAAATCAGAAAAATTTTGATTTCTGAAAGACATTTGGTTTGGTTTCAAGGGCTTTGGATGAAGCCCTTGATTGTGGACCTGTCCAAGCTGGACAGAGATATGTAGAATGGCCCAGGTGTGTGACTTAGATTGGTAGTATGGGAGAAGCTGAAGGTAGCAATAGTGCCTCCGTGGCCCCTGTCCTCCCAGTACTACTTGCACCCTATGGTTCGTTACTACTTCTCTAATTAAATGTAATTATATATATGAAATTTTTAATCATTTAAATTTCTGTATAAATCATTAAAATTAAGTACTTTTAGCTTTTGTAGATTCATTTCATATACTACCTACTATCAAGAACTTAAATGCTTGTAATATCATATGTAAGATACTTGTTTCAAAAGTGATGATTAATACTTTTTCCAATATAGAATTGCTTAAATTTTTTTTGTTGCTTAAACATTGTTGATTCTTTGAGTAATGTGGCTTTATTTATTTTTATTGATTACTCTTGACAGATTTGGCTTTTAGAATGAAATTTTTGTTTCACTCTTTTTGCTTTTGCCTTCAAAACACTCTCCTCTCTCTTTCAGATTTAGATAGAAGGGATTAATTTAGTATACAGTTATTAGAGACAAATTATGATATTCAGTCTCTTCTCTTAGGGGGTATTGATCCTTGGTAGAGACATTTTGTTCCTGAGTTCACTACAGTTACTTGGCTACCTTAAAAACATTACTAGTTTTTTCTGCATGGTAAAATTCTTCAGAGTTCTTTGAATTTATTATTAGAAATTTAATTTTAGCCTCTTCCATGTTTATGAAAGACCCTTTCTAGATTCAGTTCTGTAATTACTGACTGAAACCTACATTGCTTATGAAGAACTTTTTCTTGGATGACTAAGAGAAAATTATAAATTTTAATTCATTCCACAAATATTTGAGGTGCTCTGGGCATGGGTGTACAAACAAGAATAAGACACTGTAGCTGCCGTCCAGGAATTTATGAGAGACAGTATAGTGAGCATGAGCTCTGGAACCAGACTGGGTTCACATTCTGGCTCTACCACTACCAAGCTTTGTGATCTCAGGTGATTTACTGAACCTCTCTGCACCTTACTTTCCTCATCTGTGAAATAAAGGTAATATTAGTACCTATATCATTAGGTTTAATGAAGATTAAATGAGTTAATATAGATAAAGCACTTAGAACAGTACCTGGCATATTGTAAGTACCTGTGTGTTAATAACTATCATTATTAGCAATTCATTTTAATGGGGAGACATGCACATAGAGTACCTTGAGATACTACTTGCTGTAGTATGTGTGAACAATATGCTGTAGAGACAGAGACGGAGAGAAAGATCTTTCTCTAGAGAAAATTAAAAAGACTTCCAAAGATGAGGTGGCAGATGAGTTGGGTCATGTTGGATGGGAAGGAGATGACTGAGGAGGCAGGAAAAGAAATTAAGACACAAGGAATTGCTTGGCAAAGCCTAGGAAAATTTATAATTTGGTGTAGGCTTAATGGGATGAAGCAAAAAAGATAGGTTGGAAATTTCTTCTTCTGTCATCATAGAGTAACTGATGCTAGCCATGCCTTTCCAGAAAACTAGACAAAATATATAAAACAACTATATTTCATTTTTATTGCTGAAGGGTATTCCATTGAATGGATATAGAGCAATTTATTTATTCAACTAGGGAACATTTAGATTGTTTCTATTTTTGGCTACTGTGAGTAAAGCTTCTATGAACTAAATCATGTTGATTTATAAAGCAAAAGGAAAGGTTGCGGCTGGATTTTGAAGAGCTTTGTATGTCCTATTAAGAAGATCTAATTTTATCCTAAGGTCAGTGGAGGCCATAAAGGTTAAGTAGTAGAGAGACCTGAGCAGATGTACCTTTCCGAAAGCTGACTTTGGCAGCTGTAGAGGTTGTGAATTGCAGAAAAGAAAAGCTGGAGGCAGGAAAACCTGGCAGAATACCACGATGGTTTATTCATTTCTTCTTTCAGAAGCTAGTTGAGTGTGTCCTTTAATGGCCAAGTACTGTGCTAGTTATTGGGGGATATTAAGAACACCAGACACGGAACCACATCCCTCTCCCCCTCACCAGGATTTGTATACAAATAAGGGAGATAGATGTGTAAAACAATAAGTGCAATAAAATGTTACATATGTTAGGAAAAAAGTGTTTCCAAGTAAAATGAAGGCAGAAAGAATAGAGTGGTTGGGTGGGGCAGGGGCCAATGTATCAAGAAAGTCTCAATGAGATGACTTGAGCCTTGAAAATGGAGATATTCTTGGTGATAGAGGGATGATGAGGGTGCAGTATGAACTTAGGCATTGGTGGTAGAGATGGAGTGGAGAGAATGGATTCAAGGTACATTCATGAACTGTGAGAGAGAGAACAGAAGATTTGAAAGTATGCTGAATAATTATGTTGAGATACCAGAAGTATGTTTGGGTGCAGAGTGTAGGGAGAAATTTGTAGATTTGTTGAACTTGCGGTGTTTGTGGCATGTGAAGATGTCGAAAATGCAGTTAGGAATGGATCAGGTGCTCCCAAGGGAGATAGACGCGGGAGCTAGAGTTGGAAGTACTCAGTACAGGTGAGATTTAAAGCCATAGGGGTTTCCGATCTCTCAGGGAGGGGGTGTAGAATTGTATCAGCATTGTTTAGTTGCAAGCAATGAAATCGATTTTGGATTACGTAAGCAAGCAGGACCTAATCAGCCCTTAGGAAGAATGAGAACTGGGGACGCTCTGGGGAAGTCAGTGGCAGGAATTTACAGACAATCTCTTTACATGACAGCACTGCTGTCAGTTGTGGCCCTGGCTGCCTTTCATTCTTGCATGGCTCAAGGTTCAAAGTCCTGTAAGAGAGGGTCTATTTGGCCTTTCTTGCATCTTCAACTTAATCCAGATCAGTTCCTTTATGGGCAAAAGGTATACCATCATTGGCTCTGCCTGGGTCTTGGCTACCTCTTTGGACAGCTGGGAAGTAAACTACTGTATTTCAGGCCTGCTTAGACCTCACAGAATAAAGGAAAGAAATTTCCCTAAAGGAAAAGTGAAATGTTGTTAGGAAACAAAGGGGAAATAGATTCTGGGCAGGACATTCCTTATTTGAATTTACTGCCTCCCTTCCCTTTCTTACCGTGTAGACAATTTAAAAGATGCCCCAGCTTAAATGGTGTAATTAATCAGTCATACCACTTCCCCAAAGAGATAATTCATCTTCATGTCTAGGACCTTTGAGTTGTGTTCAGTCTTCTGATTTTGTGGTCCAATTCTTACAGTCTTTAACCTGTGGGCTAAATGGTTAATTTATCCACTACCATACGCTTCTATAGAGGAAATGATAAAGCAGAGGAAACACCAATAACTATTGACACACTGTGCCAGAGACTGCTGGTGCCCTTTCTCAGCTTTCTTCTCATTCCACCTTGATAAGAGAACCCTGAATTTATTCAGGGATAAGGGACTATATTTCTTGGCCTCTCTTACTGCTGGGTGTAACTGTGTGATCAATTTCTGGCCAAAAGAAAAGATATTGGTGGAAGTGTATGAATTTCTAGGAAGTCTCCTCAGGGGGATCTATCCTTCTTTGTCTCTTTCATCCTATTGCTTTGAGTGTTAACGTGATGGCTGGATTGCCAGAAGCCCTTTTTGAGTGCCACCTTTTACGTATGGTAGACTAAGCGTAGGAAGGAACATAATATCTTTGTGGAACTTCCACACAGTTTTGTATTGCCCATCTCCAGATTTCTTTACAGTAGAAAGAAATATACTTCTTACTGCTTAAAACTGTTATTCTGAGTTTTATCTCAAAATCAGTAGTACTAAATCCTACCTAATATACACACCAAATAAGGAATTTGGATTATTTATGCAAATGTCCATGACCTCAGTTGGCAGGGGTCCTTTGCTTGATGGGTTGATTCATACCTTCTTCATCTTAAAGGATTAAGCCATTGGTGGCACCGCCTATACAGAAACTGTAGTCATCTTTTATTGTTCTTTATTATGGAGGCACTCTCAAGAACATGAGAACCTGTACTCACTCTGGCTCCCATTGTCTACAGCATTGATATGCCCCCTTGGTAGCAGATACATCACTCTATTTAGGCCTCTTTATGTTTTTTTCTGGCATGAGGAGCCACATAGCAATCTCAACTTCCAGTTCAGAGGCACCATTATTGTGTTTCCTGGTAGACACCTTCTTTTCTTGGGCACAAAACCTTTAGTAGTTCCCAGTCTTAGAGACAGGAAGCACAATTTTGAGAGGTCATTAGCGGTAGTTGTGAGAAGTGCCATGTCCAATACCCGATTAGAAAAGTGCTGGTTCAGCTCATAAGCTGCATACTGTAGCAATAGCCCAGTCTCCCAATGTGCTAACTCTCATTTAGAGCCTCGTCTTTGTTCATAGGCCTTTTCACCATTGTGTGAGCCTGCTGCTTCTGAAAGATGGGAAGAGTACTTGTTAAGACCAAAACAGCCCTTGGTCACCAGCCAATTGCCTTATTTTTGTTGGAAAGTGATTTTATTCACCAGAGGCACTGTTAAGTGGGATGTCATGCTAGTGCACAAGTAAGTCTACACATGGTAGTGTTGGTAGCAGCATGATAGGGAAGTCACATCCAAACAAATAATAAACGTCTCTTCTGAAGAGGACAATTTGCTAACCTCTCTAGGATGAAAAGGGTCACTGGGGTCTATCCCTGATGAGGTGAATGGTTTATCTGGAGAAGTATACCATGTAGGGACACTTAGCAATGAACCACGTCAGCCTTGGTGGGAGGAAATCCCTGTCGTTGAGCACACATATAGCTACCATCCCCATCACCACTACCACTTAGCCAAGTGCCGAATTGACTAGGCAAGGAAAATGGCTCACTCTTTCAATAACAGCCACCCTGTCCATCAGCTTATTAAGAGCCTCTTCTCAGTAGTGGTAGTTTTGTCGAGTATTCACATGGAATGCAGTTACTCTCAGGTGCTTGTTCCATTCCCAGAGACTTATCCAAATATCCCTTTCCGAAACCACCTTGTCACTGATCATCCAAACATGCTCCTCCCCAGTCCTGATCATTCAGCCAGTCTGTTAGACCTGCAGAAATTGCCGTGTAGTACTGACCTCAGGTAGCCTATTTTCAAGCGAAGTGAACAATGACATGTACAACTCTAAGTACTCCTTGCAGGGAGCATTTCTCCTCTCAGCTAATTCTCAGGATCACCCCTGAGTGGAGTTGTTATGCAGCAGTAGTACATTTGCAGCTGATGCTAACATAGTGTTCAAGTCCTTCTGTAACCAGGGAGGCATTTTCCCCCCTCAAGCTTGCTGGGGATAGAGTACTCCTTATAAAGCGATAGGTGCAGATTGAAGGAGAAGTGGCATGTAGTAGGAGTATGCTTATAAGGGGCGTAATTGATCTGATATGCCACTTAATTGTGCCTTCAGAGCCCATTTGGGCCTGCTGGAATTTAGAGTTAAATACATCCAATAATAACTAATGATGGACAGCTAGATTGCATTGTCACATAATGTTCTATTCACTTTTTGCTAGGGTCTAGTCACAAGCCAGGAGCTGTTTTTCAAAAAGAAATAATTACTTTAGTTGCTTCCTGAAATGGCCACCTGTATTCATTGCAGCTATTCATAGGTTCAATACAACATCATTTTAGGTGGGGACATCTTTTAAATTGTCTGAACAGTAAGAAAGTAGGGGAAGGTGGGCAGTATGTACACTGGCTCTTCATGCAAGGGGTGCCCTGCCCAGAATCTGTTATGCCTTTGTCACATAACAACATTGCACTGTTCCTTTATAAATTTGAGAAAATTTCCCCCTGGAAATGCAATGATTTTGATAAGGAAAGAGACTCGGATCAGCTTCCACTTTGTACTTCTTACCATAATAGTCCTTCTTCCTGAACCAGAGAGCCATTGTGGGGATTCTGGCAGTATTTGGGAATGTCTGAAAACTAGGATGTGTTTGGGCTTTTAAGGTGAGTACCGTGAGAATAGATTGAATTAGACTCCATCTCCTATATGTCACCTTCATAAATTGTTAGTCCAACTGATGGACTTGTGGTATTCCTGATTCCTAAGAATTAATGTTAGCTCTAAGCCAGTATGCAATAATCATAAGAGGTGTGGGTATTTCCCTTTTGCCAGTTCATAATTACCTGGGTAAATGACCAAAAGGGATTTGGCCTCCCCTTCATTCAAGGAACTGTGGGTCTTGGATTTAGGTTAAGAGTTCATGATTCTCTATGGTACTGGCTTACTAGACCTGGAGTTATTTGGTGTTGGGTATTTAAATCAAAACAGATCTTAGCGGGTTGCCTGTTGATTTGAACACTTGAGTCTGATTAATCGAATATAGACAGGGATGTCTGCCTCTCACAACAAATCCATCTTGCTGCCTGTTAGGATCACCACACCCACTTTGCTTTTGGCGGTTAACTGCTACCACCTGGACTCAGCTTTCCCTTGGGTTCCTCCCATCGCTTCCTGAGTTCAGGGAGTCCAATTCTGTAGCAGTCCCTCCTACCAAAATCCTTAGCCCTAGGAACAAGAGCCAGTAAGTAAAGTGATTAGTAGTGACGTGGTGTGCTCCTCATCAATCTATTTCTTGTGTCAAGAGTGAAAGAATCTTCAGGGCCCACTCAGGAGATATAAGAGTAGTTAGTTATATGAATAGCAATTTCATATGCAGTTGACCCTGAACAACAAGGATTTGAACTGTGAGGGTCGACTTCTATGCGGATATTTTTCAACCGAATGTGGAGTATCTGGGTGACGTGGAACTCAAGTATAGGCAGGTTCTGCTGGACCTGGGTATGCTTGGATGCTGAGTATTTTGAGGGTGGGGAGTGAGGGGGTTCCTGAAACCAATCCCTGCCTATAGTGAGGGATGACTGTAATTTAAATAGAAAAAAATGTTGAGAGAATGCGTTTCACCATAGGCTTCCCACTTCCAAAGAACCTACTCCAAGGCAGTCAGCACCAGTTTCATACTGGAAATAGCAATTTAGTTTCAGTCAAGTATTGTCATCTGTCATAGTGAATCAGTGCCAATTTGAATAAGGTTTGTTTTCAACTTGTAATTTTATTTTAATTATATTAGAACTACAACCATATGGAGTTTATAATTTTTATATTTGTATATATTTAAATAACATTTTAATAAAAATTATTTAGGCAATATTCAATAACTGAATTTTTTCACCTTTAAAAAGGTCCATATATTACTCAAGGTTGAGGAATATTAACTAGTCTGTGTTCTTAATTCTGAGTCCAATTAATGGGAATAAATTGTAGGTTTTTAAGTGCTATAATACTTAAGTTAATTCTGTGCTTAGATTCTAACAAATTGGGATTCAGGTACATTTCTCATATTGCTCATTACTACTGCATTTCAACTGCTTTTCATCAATACTGTATTCTGTAATTGCCCCTTCTTTATTCTTTTAGAGGATTCAGAATAGTCTCTTTTTTAAACACGTAGGAAGCGAAGCCCATTAGTTACAAAAAAAAAAAAATCATCTGTGCTTGTGGTTTAAAGAAAAGTTTAATGACTGTTTTTCCAAAAATAGCTACCCTAGAGTAGGTTTTAAAAATGGATACTAGGTATTAACCCTTCAGATAGTTGTTTCTCGTTTAATACTTATTGGAAGTTCTAGATAAAAACTCTCAGTTTATGGAGTGCAGCTGGATTTGCTTTTCTTTCTATGACTCACCAAAAGCTATTCAAAGCCTTTCATTTTTTTTGCTATTTTCGTTTTCTGAAAATTCATTTTAACAAATATTTAAAAATGGCTTTAAAAATTATTATTCTCCCGGAATCTCCTTGGAATGTTATTTCATTTGCTTCAAAGATTTTTTTCAGCAAACCGAATTGGTTTTATTTTCAGTATTGTGAGGCTAGAGATAGGTCTAATGAATACTATAAAAACTCAGCAGTCGTGTTTTGAATTTTTCAAACATTGACGATTTGCATGAACATATTCTTGATAGTGTTTAATAGTCCCATGGCTTTGTGATAGGTGATTTCTGTCTGTTAAATTGCTTAGTATCACCGAAGAAATGAAATTTATTTTACTCTCAGAAGAAAAATGTCTTCATGAATCTTCTCCTTTAACATTTCTCTATAACTTAAGGCTATTTTTCTTATGCTGCTGTGTATTTAAAAGGAATGTCATTTAGTTTCGCAGGACTAATACTGTAGTATATATAAAGCTTTTATTAAAAGCATTTTTGATTATTTAAAAATATTTTTTCACATACTTTTCATTCTGTAGTAATCATGATTAAAAACAAGTGGGACTATATGACGACAGAGTATGCATGGTAAAATTTTATGAGTACACAGAACTAGGAGCTCCAGAAATGAACATCAGGAAGATGATGGTCCGGGCTCCAACATTTTTTTCCCCCCTCAAAACCCAGTGACATAATAATGGCTTCAGCATTTTAATCGAACTTTAAAAATTGTTATGAATATACCTGGTCAACCTAGGAAAAAACTGGGGTGGAGCTTTTCCATTCTGGCTGATTTTTACTGTTTGAAGGATAAATTTTAAAAATCATGTTTTTTCTGGAGGACATTATGTTAAGTGAAATAAGTCAGCACAGAAAGATAAATACCACGTGTCCTCACTCATACGTGGGAGCTTAAAAAAAAATGGAGCTCAGAAGTAGAGTAGAATTTGGTTAAATATTAGAGGCTAGGAAAGGTAGAGGGGAGGGGAGAATAGGGAGAAGTTGGTTAATGGGTACAAAGTTACAGCTAGATTGGAGGAATAAATTGTGGTGTTCTCTAGCATTGTAGGGTGAATGTGGTTAACAACAATTTAGTGTGTATTTTCAAAAAGCTAGAAGAGAGGATTTTGAAGGTTCACAACACAAAGAGATGCTAAATGTTTGGGTGATGGGTATGCTAATTACCCTGATTTGATCACTACTCATTATGCCTGTGTTGAAATATCACTCTGTATCCCATAAATATGTACAATTATTATGTATCAACTAAAAATAAAAGGAAAAGATAATGTTTTTAATGTTCAGTGTATGTTAGAATAGTGGGTTCATTTGTTAAATGATCAGGGTAATGTCTCTTGTTCCAAAGAGGATAATCCTGGGATCTTGATGGTTTAGTTTTCCCCCAAATTATGTTGTATTTCTGGTTATCTGTGTGTCAATTACTCAATGAAAAATTTCTTCTAAATTCTTACTAGATATTATCCTGCCACCTGTTTGCTGCTTCTACTATTTTCATTCAGTAGTGGGTTTGGGAATGCAGACTGATATTAATTTCAGTTTACAATTCTGACTAATTTTAGTTTAACTTAATTAAGCAAAAGCGTAGTATTCTATAAAGAGCACTGCAGTTTGGGGAGGCAGTACTGTATACTGTTGTAGATAAGAGCATGGGCTTGTGAGCCTACCCATACCTGAATTTTAATTCCAGCGCTGCCATTTCCTAGCCGAGTAAACTACATAATTCCTTGAGGCTTGTTGTTTCATCTGTAAAAGAGATGATATTGTTATTCCTGTCTCACAGGATTATAATGAGGATTACATGAGACAACATCCTATAAAATGTTTAGCTTAAGGACTCAGTAAATATAGCTGCTATTAGCTATTATTTGTGCCCAATAATCACGTCTCTGTTAGGTTAGTCATCTTTTTTTTCCTCCCTTTTGCCTAAGTTTTCTTGAAGGATAGTTTTAGGAATCTACAGAAATATTATAGATGAAAACGATTCGAAAGGTATGCTGTACTATACAAATATAAGGTAGAAGAACAGTATTATGATGATTATTATTAGAAATAGCAGTTAAAGCTGTATGGTTTAGTGGAAAGAACATAGTTTTGGAAGCTGTGGCTTACAAACAGATCTGGCTGCAGACCAAGCTTGTGTCATTTACTACCTGCTATTTGGGCAAGTTAACTAGTCAGAGCTTTGGTTTTCTTATCAGTGAAAATGAGAATAATAATATCTATCTTGTGGAACAATAATACTTATCTTGTTGTGAGGTTCATTGAATGAAAGGCTTAGGCAACAGGGCCCAACGTAGTTTTCTTTCCTCCTTTCTAACTGGAGACTAGGAAATTTCTTTGGCAAAGCAATCATCCTTTCTGAAGCATAGTATTTATTAATTTTTTATTAGAGTTGATTGTATTTTCATTAATGAATTGCAAGTAAAACAGAATTGACTAATGGGTTAGGAAGATGAAGAAAGTAGGGGTGCTGGTTTGTATGTGGCCCTCAATTAGATTTTAGAACTTTTGAAGATGAACTTGTTTAGTATAAAGAAAGGAATTCAAAATATTAATACAGTTGGGTACAGTGGATGTGCTATAAACCCTGACAAAGTAGAAAATAGGGAGCTGAGGGTCTCTTAGGTGGGCAGAAATAATATATATCAAGAGGTTTTATAAACTCTAAGTCATTTTAGCAATGAGTAAGATGTTAATACTTTTTTACCCTTGCCAAGAGTAAAGGGCAAACATCTGGGGATGGTAGATCTCCCAAAATCTTTCTGGGTTTGGTATATTCTTCTTCATGGGCAAATTGTCTGCTATTTACACAGCCATTGCTGCTACACATAAGCACTTAGATGTCTCAATAGTTAGAGGCCTAAGAGAGTGTTTAGATATGGCAATGCCCAGTCTAGCTTTATGGTTAAAAAGCAAGGTGGCTGCCTCTTAATACGTCTGTCAAATCTTGAGATCTCACTGTGTGACAGTTTGGTAAAGTTTCCTGCAGACAGATAAATTCTGCTCTTCTGTGATGTGGAGTCATATTTCACTCTTCAGTAGCTTCTCAT
>RJWJ010003530.1:0-85198 GCA_004363605.1 Indri indri | reverse complement strand
TGCAGTCCCACCAGCAGTGTAAGAGTGTTCCTAACTCTCCACATCCTCGCCAGCATTTGTTGTTTTGGGATTTTTTGATATAGGCCAATCTCATCGGGGTTAGATGATATCTCATTGTGGTTTTGATTTGCATTTCTCTAATGATTAGAGATGTTGAGCATTTTTTTATATGTTTGCTGGCCATCCTTCTGTCTTCTTTCCCCTGGTTTCTTGACTGTGTTTCAGTTATGACACAAACGACCTGATTCTCATTGATCAACTTTCATGACACCCTTGTGCATAGCAGCGTTATACATAATAGCTAAAAGGTACAATCCAAATGTCCATCAAAAGTAAATCACATGTGTTATATACATATAACTAAATATTATTCGGCCTTAAAAAGGAAGGAAATAAATTCTGACACATACTACACCATGGATGAACCTTGAGGACATTATGCTAGGTGGAATAAGCCAGTCACAAAAGGACAAATATTATATGATCTCACTTATATGAGGTACCCAGAGCAGTCAAATTCGTAGAGACAGAAGGTAGGATGGTGGTTGCCAGGGGCTGGGGAATGCGGAGTTCGTGGTTTAATGGGTGCGGAGTTGCGGTTTGGAGAGATGAAAAAGTTCTGGTGATGGATGGTGGTGATGTTGCATTGCACAACAATGTGGATGTACTTAACGCCACTGAAACTGCAGTTAAAAATGGTTAAAAGGGTAATTTTTATGTTGTGTGTATTTAACCACAATTTTTAGAAGGCAAAGGAAAGAAGAAGCGATATACTGTATCCCAGTGAAATTTTTGTAATAAAGGATTATCTCTGCTGTGCATGCAGTGACAAACTCGCTGCATTCTTCAGCGTCTCCTAGGCAGATCCCAGAAACTTGCACAGCGATTCAAGCGACTTAGCCAAGCAGTATAACTTCGTGATCTTTAATACACAAAGGGAGTCCTGTCGGGGGGCTGGGGGCGGGGGGAGGACCCATGAACGAGATAGAAGTGTTCTCTCAGCCCTGCCCAGTTCTTGCTTTCTACCATTTCTTGCTTTTAAAATCTCAGAGATGTCCCAGGAGACTTTCCTCGGGGCGGGGGCGGTGGGAGGGATAGGACAGACAGAAGCGAACACCAGCGAGTACTCTGTGACATGATAAAGGAAACTGCCTCAGGGTAGCAAAGACGACAGCATCACAGCATCACGGACACACAGGAATTGGACTTCTCTACACGGAATTTTGACTTTTTTCTAGGTTGGAGGGTGGGGCGGTGAGGGAACAGCAAGGGGGAAAGGAACTCGGCCCTAGCCGGGGCTGCACGTAGGACTGAGGCAGAGCTGGACTGGCCGGGTCTGGGGGTGCGGCGGGGGCGGGCCCTCGTGCCTCAGTTTCCCGGGTAGAGGTGCTCGGAGCGCCCGCCCTCTGACGTCACGAGGCGGGCGGGGCCGGGCTGGCCGCCAGGGGGCGCGAGCGCGGGGCGGGCGCCGGGGGGTGGGCGCGCTGGGAGCGGAGCGAGGCGCCCCCGGGGCCGTGAGGGCGGCCGAGGCGGAAGCCTGGGCGGGAGGCGGGGCGGCGCGCTGAGTCACACGGGATCTACCCGTCCGCCGCTTCCAGGGACAGAGGTGACAGCGGCCCGGGACGGGCGGCCGCAGCTGCCCGCCGCGCCAAGGGACCGCCGGGCGGTGGAGAGCAGGTCAGAGGCCGGGGCCGGGCTGGGAGCGGGGGTCGCTGTCCGGGGCCGCGGGCGGAGGGTACCCGAGCCTCGAGGGACGCGCCGCCTGGCTGGGCCTGCGGCGGCGCTGCGCTCCGTCAGCCCGGAGCGCGCGAGGGGCGGTGGGCGCCGTGGGCCCTCCTCGCAGCCGTCTCGCCCACAGCCGGGGCGGGCCCCTCTGGGTCTCCGGGAGTTGGAGGGGGAGCAGAGGGATGCGAGACGTGGGCTTTTAAAATGGTGTCAAGCCCTGGGCTCTTTTCACCGCACCGCCCTGCCACTCGGGCAGTGAGGCGGGATTTGAGAGCTGGAAAAGGAATTCAGCATTAGCCCAGGCCCCTTATCTTTCTGATGCTCAAAGCCACACATCCAGTCGGTATAGGAGCCCGTGATTCCGAGTAAAGGAGGCAGAGTTTCCCAAGCAAGAGTTAGACCTGTTTAGCTGGAGATGAAACTTTGGTTATGGTGGGGTTTTGCAGATACCCACGGACACCTGCATTCCTGTTGCAGGTACTGATGTCCACCAAGTATCAGTGACTCGAAGGCTAATGATGCTGTCACTTGAGTAAAGGAATATTGGGGTTACCAAACAGACCAGGGTCTGATGCAAATGAGGAGCTGTGAAGAATGCTTGGGGTATAGAGTTAAAACATTTTAAGTGCAAAAACGAAACTTTAAATGCAATCTCATTCTTTACTGTCTGTGTCATTTATACAATATTGAAGGGTAAATATTTTTGGCACTCACATTATTCATAATATTGGTAACTTGCCTTTAGGTCTGTTTTACAGTAATTCTTTTACCGTATAAGATAAGTATCTTGCATCGAAACACTTTCTTTTCATAATTAGTGATGCTGTGGTATGTGTCAAGCTAGTGGCAATACTAATATTTAGGGTTTGAGCATAGTTTAGTTCTGCTTGTATACATACTGAGTTGCAGGAGGTGAGTAGAAATCATTACTCTGTAGTAGTATTTTGCAAGACCAAAGTACCTGACAGCATACAGGCATCATTTCTCAGCTAGTGCTGTCTTTATTACTCTCACGGCATGAATAGAATTAAGGTGATGAGCAAGTTAGTTGACTTTTCAGCACCCATTTTTCTCTGATTTAAAGGATCCTTAATTAAACAATCCTGTAAGGCCTGCTTAGAGTTCTCTGATTTTGCACGTTAACTTGAAACACATGGTGCTCATTGTGGCAACAAAGACATTTAAGAAAAAAAGTTTTTAAAAGATTCTGCATGATGCATAGCAAATCTTCAGATTCATTATTATTGTCAACTGTCTGAGTCACTTTGTCAGTGTTGGGCTAAAATAAGTGAAAAGTGATTTTTCAAATTACAGATACTTCAGTGTTACATTTACTTAAATTCAGAGATTGGAATGGAGTGCTTTGTGCATGGTGGAGAACAGCTCAAATCTGGCCTGGGAATGGGGTCCCTGTAGTGCCACAGATAACTTTTGCAATAAGCAAGAATGTTCTGACTCAGAAAATGCGATAAGATGACTTTTATATAGTGTTCATATTGTGCGTATTTGGGGCTGAGATTAGTGATAATTTTCATGGACACTCTGTCCAAATATGTACCAGTTATTTATTTGTCTTGCAGCCCCAGGCAGAGCCTTTCCTTCTTCTAGTTTCCATTGATCTTTGCCTCTTTCCCGGCTCCTTTCTTCTCTGAGGATCCCCCTTACCTGCAGAGACTCTCTTCACATTTCTCTTTCATCCACATTGCAGTGCAGAGCCTCCTTCAAGCACCGATTGAACTTACATTACTTTTTCTCTTAGAGAACAAGGTAAATCATGATTCTTGAATCACCATTTAAGATCTCCTAAAAACAAAGGGTGGATACTCATTTTTAGAACAAAGACTCCGTAAGACTCTGGTTCTGAAAAAGGGTAAGTGGACCAGGTTTAGATTTTCATCTTATCTATGCTTGGAGACTGCAGCCTAGGAAGCCTCCGTCTAGAAGGAACTCCTTTCTGCATGATGCATGGGGAAGCTTCAGATTCATTCTTAGTCCCAACCCTCTGAATCCCTTTTATCAGTGTTGGACTAAAAAAGTGATATTTCAAACTATGGATACTTTAGTGTTAAGTGTGTTTGGGGGAGTGTTTTTAAATGATAAAAAAAAAAAAGCAATTACAATAGAGTGAATACAAATGAGGCTTGCATACCTATTGCCAGGTATAAGGCTTGACTTATTGTCTAGGTTTATTATTCTATCATTTCAGAAGTCATTTAATGTAATACCTACAACATGGCATTATCACAAGATTATCTCCTGTGAAATTCTCAAGTGCGCTTGGTCTTCTGCCAAAGCATCCTTAAAATTCATTCAGAATGCTTCTGAAAAGTTTTACAACATCAGTTCAATTAATATGAAGTAGTTCCTTATTATACCCAGCTCAGGAAAACATCTGAATAAGCTAAGTTTCAAGATTGGTTAACTTAGTCTCGTTGGTCAGGAGTTAATCATGACATATCAGTCTCTTTTGCCTAGAAAGGCAGAAGGGTCTAAAGTATTAACAGCAGGCATAAAATCAGATCACTGAGAAGCTCTATAATGAAACAGCTGTTACACAAACCAGGTGTTAACTTTTGGGTGGGTACTTTATCCTCAGTGCTATAAAAGGCAGCCATGGGAGGTAAAATAGACATAGAGTAGCTAACGTGTATTATTTCGTTTTTAGATTTGTAGGTGTTTTCTTCTGACGGAAGGATGTGACCACCAAGGCAGGCAGGGCGTTGTGCTAGGAATCTGAAGGCATGGATTTTGGTCCTGACTCATTCATTCATTCAGCAAATATTCACTGTGTGTGCTGGGCACTGTTGTAGGTGCTGGGGGTGCAGTGGTGAGCAAAACAGACTCAGCCCTTGTGGAATAGACATTCCGGTGGGGTGGAGGCAGATGATACATAAATACGTGAATGGATAGAAGGTCAGAAGATCATAATGCTATGGAGAACTTTCAAGCAGCTTCAGTAGGAGATGGTAAGCGTGTGTGTATGGTGGGGATTTACTTTTTATACAGAGGGGTTGGAGACGGCCTCTACTGAGATAACCTTTGATCTGAGACTTGAAGGAACTGAGGGAGTGAGCAGGTGGCAGAGGATGTGCAGGTTCTAAGCCCTGGTACAGAAGCATGTGTGGCATGTGTGAGGGACAAGGTCATGGTGGCTGGGCAGTGTGGCGTGGGTGAGGGGGAAGTGACTGCAAATGAGAGGTGGTGGGAGTGGGGAGGGGCACATCAGTGCAGGCCATTGTAAGGATTTTGGCCTTTACTCTGAGTGAGGGGAAGGCATTGGATGATTTTGAACAGTGAAGCTCTTGATGACTTATGTGTTGAAAGGATCACCCCAGCTGCTGGGTTGAGAATAGACAGAAAGGGGACAAGGGCTGAATCAGGGACACCTTCTTTTTTATACTGGCTGTGTGACCCCAAACCACAATTCTTCTCTGGACTTTTGTTTCCTCGTATGTAGAATAACTGGGCCCCCTCTAGCTCAAGAATTTTAAGATTCCAAGTAGTGCAAGATATTTACGGGGAGGCAAGAGACTGAGGAAGAGGTTCTAAAAGTAAATAGGTTCAAATGACCTGAAAACTTGACACCAGCCTGCCTTTAGCTGAATCATCCCAAATCAAGAGGTAATCAGGTCTTTTCAGTCAGGTCGTCAGGTCATGAGAACAAAAACACTGTTTCGTAAATATTCTCTGCTGATCCTTTCCGGACTTTGCTGATCCCTGAATTTTCCCTTCCTGATTGAAAAAAGGATGAAAAGCTGTTACTCATCAACAGAGCTGGCAACCAGAGTAGCTTTTGTTGTTTGGAAAATTGGGAACTTTTGGGAAAGAAACAATTCTAATTTTGTGTTTATCCTAGGTCATTTGAATTATTCTTTTGTAACATGCAAGGAATCTGAAAGATTGCTTTTGTTTTTAATTGTCTTATCCTGTTCCCAGTCACCTCATGCCTCATAGGTGCTCAGTCTGATGCACTGAATGTGTTTCTTTTTGTCCATCTAGGATCACACAAACTGGGAGTGTTTATTTTATATGTATGCATTTTAATTTTATAATGCTTTAATTCATTTTCCTTCTTTTTCCTCTAAGTACTGTTTTTTAAGATCTGTCCATGTTGCTACATGTATGTCTAGTTCTCTGCTTCTGAAGGCTGTGTTCTACTCCATGCCATGCGCATCTACCGCAATCTTTACCTGCCTGCTCTCTGTGTACTGGATGGATACTCAGGCCGTCCCTACTCCCTAATACCTCAAATACTGCTGCAGTGAACATCTTCATACATGTGCACTTAGGAAGCTTTATAATCTTTCTGTGGGCTATGTACTCAGGAGGGAATTGCTGGATTACAGGCATGCGTGGGCTGAATTTGATTACATGGTGCCAGATTCCCCTCCACAGTGGCTGCACCAGTCTCTGTCCTTCCAAAAGTATGTGAAGGCTCCTATCTCCTCACAGTCCACCAGCTCTTCCATGTTTTCTAGTCTCCTAAGTGCAAAGTGGTATCTTGTTTTAATTTGTATTTCATTGTTTACTAATGATTTTGAGCATCTCTTATACATATAGCTGCTTCTGTAAATTGCTTATTCCTATCTTTCCCATTTTCTGTTGAAGTTGATATCTGTTTTGTTGTTGTTGCTGTTTACTTACAGAAGTAATTTTATAGTATAGATATTTACTCATTATGTTTAGACTTTGCAGATATCTTCTTATTTGGTCATCTGCTAATTTTGTCTTTGCCGTTATTTGATCAAGAGAAATTGTTAATTTTGATGTAATCAAATAAACTCTTTGACTTATGACTTATGGAGTTTTGATTAAGAAGCCCTTCCCAATCCCTAGGTAATAGCTGTGACTTTAGTATTTCTAGAGCCCACATTTGCATGTATTGTTCGGGATCCAGCCCTGTTTTTTTCCATTTAATGAGTTTTTCTAATAACATCTCAAAAAAATCCATGCTTTACTCCCTTGAAATGTGGTACCCCTTTTTCAAATATGGTTTCCATGGATACACTTGTCTATCTCTAAACCTCTATTTTGTTCCATTAGTCTGTCGGTTCTTGCTTCATATTTTATTGCTCTGATTTTATTACAGTGACTTTTTTATTTTTCCATAGAGTTTGACAACATATACAGTGACTTTTGTAGTATGCCCTGATGACTGGCACAGCAAGTCATTCATTCTAAAGTTTACTTAGCTCTTCCCAGGCCAAAATTTATTTTTCCCTATAAAATTTGGAATAAGTTTATCATGTTACTCAAAAGGTATATTTTTGATGGATTTTTATTGGGATTATATTGAATTTATAAATTATTTGGAGGAGGCTTGACATCTTTTTAATGGTAACTCGTTCCATCCAAGAGCTTGTAATGTGTCTTTCCATGTATTCAGATGTTTTTCTTAGCATTTTTTAAAATTTGGAAATAATTTAAAACTAACAGAAGCTTTCTAAGAATAGTACAAAGGACTCTTACATATTCCTTACCCGGAATCACCAAATGTTAGGATTTTGCCATATTTGCTTTTTTACTCCCTCCCTACATTTCTGTGTACTTTTTTCCCTGATCCTTTTGAGTTAATTGTAGATATCATGCCCTTTTATTCCTAAATATGTACTTCATCAGCTCATTCTTAAGTCCTTTACTAGAACATAAACGTTTTCTCCGTAAAGGTCTAGGAGGGTATTCTTGGCTAAATTAATTTCTAAATACTTCCTAGTTTTTTTGCTCCTGTAAATCATGTTTCTTTTTTTTCTTTATTATTTTCTAGTTGGTTATTGGTAGTTTAAGAGAAAGAGTATATTGATTACTGTAAGCAGATCTT
Organism: Indri indri; assembly: GCA_004363605.1. Lineage (NCBI taxonomy): Eukaryota > Metazoa > Chordata > Mammalia > Primates > Indriidae > Indri > Indri indri. Next base: position 77,655 of record RJWJ010003530.1, on the reverse strand, counting down.
ATATCTAATAGTCTTGCATCACTGTCTTAATCAAATAGTCTGTTGATTTCTGGGTTTTTTTTTTCTTTCTTTTTCTGGTGGTTAATCATATCCTTTGAAAACAGTGATAGTTTCGTTGCTTCTTTCCCATCCTTATACCTTTTATTTCTTTTTCTTTCCTTATAGCTTTGGCCAGGACTTCCAGGACTATGTCATAACAGTTGCTGTACTAGTAGGCGTCTTTGTCTCGTTCTCAATCTTAAAGAGAATCTAAAGATTGCACATTTCATACGTTTGTTTTAGGTTTTGTGTGTAACCTTTATCAAGTCGAGGTATTTTCCTCTATTCCTAGTTTGCTGAGAGTCTTCATCATAAATAGGTGGTAAGCCTTATCATATACTTTTTCAGGATCTGCCCTCCAGGAAACAAGACAGCATCAGGCAGGCTGCATACCAAAATCCTAAGCCTATGCTGAGGTTGTTTCAAACAAAAAAATAAATAAGAGTCCCCAATATTTCTGAATGCTACCTATATAGATTTATGGTAAACAACCCAGGGTAAGCTTATTTCATGATTAGGTCAGCTTTTTCCTCCTGCCATTGAGAGTCAGAATTTAAATAGCTGGCGTGAAGAATGAGAGACAGAGCCATACTCAGGGTGGTAACTTTAGCCGTCAGCATGATTGTAAATATAAGATATGTAAAATTACAGTTTCCTTACTCTGGATCAGTCTTCATTCCAGGTGTAAATCTTACGTAAGTAAATCTCAAGAACCATTGAGGAAGTCCTGCAGGTAGAGCCATGGGTAGTCTTTCAGCGATGTAACCGCAGGGGTGTTGGGCAGGTAATTCTCATGGCCATCTCTTCCTCTTTTTTTTTTTTTTTTTTAAGGCTAGCCATTTTTTCCTAATTATAAAAATTGTTCTTCATTGTAGAAAATGTGTAAAATATAGAAAAGCAAATCTGTAATTCTGCCTTTTAACACCAACCTCTGTTAAAATGTTGGTTATTTCTCTCTTTCTCTCTCTCTCTGGTCTTTTTTGCGGGGGGTGGGGGGAAAGAGACAGGTTTTTGGAGGAGGGGAGGGCACTTAAAACTGCACTGTGTGATTTTGTATCATCCTTCCTTTTTTGGGGTTGGACCATCAACTCTTGTTCTTTTTGCTTTGATTGGTCCTCTGGGGGGAAACCCCAATAAGAAGGATATAATTAATTTACAGCCGTGGGTGATAGCCTGCTTGCTATTTGGAACAGGCTATGCCTGCGGGAGCTTCTGTGCACAAACAGCCCAGAGTCATTGTCAGAATGCGGAGCAGTCACAGCCCTACTACCCGCACACCAAAGACCAGCCTGAGGGTCTGAGGGGAGGAGAGGGACATTTGGTGTCACTTTGCTTCTGTCCAATCTCCCAGTTTCACCCTCCTTCTTCAGACCACACTTTCAGAAAATAAACAGAATGGAGAAAATAGTAATTTATTTTCTTTTGACTCTGAAATAAAACCCAACGCAATTATTTTGTTTCCCTAATCACCTTTTGCTAGTGTGCCGTGTGGTGCAGGCGTGTGCTAACAGATAGCAGAAAGTGACAGAATCCTAGGTTGACATTCCTATCAGCATGCGGGTTCAGCGTGCAGCTGCCTTCCCTCCTCACTCTCATCCCTTTGCCCTGCTCTGCTTTTTTTTCCTTTTTATTTTGCTGTAACACTTGTCACTTTCTAAAATGCTGCAGTCTACCTCCCCCGTCTCTCAAGGAGAAAGTTCTTAAAGGGCAGGAATCTTCGTTTTGTTCCCCTGATAATGTCTGAAGCACCTCAAACAGTGCTTGGCACGTAGCATGCCCTGGAGGAATGAATCCATAAGGTGAATCAACCCATAAAGAAGCAGCACTGTGATCCACAGGAGGGACGTCTAAGGCATGGGTGAGGAAAGAAAGTTCTCTTAGCCTCATTTTGATGCCTGGGTTCAGAAACCCTGTAGAATCTCCATTTCCTCTTTGACATAGTAAGCGCCACCAACAACCCAGACACAGAGCCAATTTCTCTACGTCTGTTCTAGCCCCTCCTGGGAACTCTACATTTTCCCGAAAGTAGAATGTGAGCATCTGTGTTGCTGACGAACACATGGTGGGAGGAGGGACAGGGGTAGAATAATCAGTGCTGACATTCTAGCCTGGGTCTGGGCCCAGCACACGCTCTGCATTGTTTTCACGAGGTGATTCTCTTAGGATAAATGAGCCTGCCCCATCAGCAGAAAAAGTTGCAATGGATGTGCCGAGTTGTGCTTAACTCCCCAACCTCACACCCCTTTCTAGTTCATTCTCTCCTCCCATCCCCAGCAATGCAGAAACTTTTTGGCTTTTGTCATTTTCTAACAATAAGTGTTCTGGATCTGGTTCAGAGTCTCATGATGAACAATCATGCCTCATGTAGCTGGTCAGTTTATTCTAATGCAAGGTCTGAAATTGTAGTAATAGCACTATACAGAATGCTAAAAAATATACCATAATGCTGTCCTCAAGGCCAGTGCCACAGACCCGGTCTCTCCTGTAGAGATCATTGCTTGGTTTGTATTCCTGAAATGCTGCTTTGGTTTATTGCTCTACTACTGGGCACTTACTATGGTACTTACTATGGGCACCAACTCCCCCAAAAAGTCTTCAATTTTTCTGCCTGGCCCTCAGGTCTGGGCCAAATCTGCTAATATACAGTAGTTCCCCTTATCTGCAGGGGATACATCCTAAGACCCCAGTGGATACCTGAAACCAAGGATAGTACTGAACCTTATACATGCTATGTTTCTTCCTATACGTACATACCCATGATAAAATTTAGTTAAAGTTACAGTTTAGATTAGGTGCAGTAAGAGATTAATAATAACTAATAATAAAATAGAATAATTACAACAGTATACTATAATAAAAGTTATGTGGATATGATCTTTTTCTCTCTCAATCTAAAATATCTTACTGTACTGTACTCACCTATTTTCAGACCACAGTTGACTGTGGGTAACTGAAACCATGGAAAGTAAAACTGCGGATAAGGGGGGACTGCTGTATGTAACACAACAACAATAATGTGATCACAGCAGCTAATATTTTAGCCAGTTACTGTACGAAATGCATTGTCTCGTTTAATTGTAAAATGATTTTCTGAGGAAGGTGCTGTTAGAATCCTTATTTTACAGCTGGAGAAACTAAGGTACAGATTGATAAGAAACTTACCCTAAAGTTATACTGCTGTTAAATGGTAGAACTAGAATTCAAAATCATGTCTGTTTATCTCCAAAGCTCGTGTTCTTAACCACCTTGCCATAGGGGGCCTCAGGCAAAAAATGCCCAAAGACAATGAGTGACCTGGATAGTCCAGCAGTTACTGAGGTTTGTCTGTTTTGGGGTGTGCTGGACTAACTCGCCGGCATTCTGTGAGTTGGGAGAGATGGAGGATTTTGCCTGGAGCTGGAACTGCTCAGGGAGCTTCTCTCTGGACTCTGCGCTGACAGCTGCAGACTGAAGCCATGTGGCTCCTTGACAAAGGGCAAAGCTCTGAAACTATCCGTCCAGGTAGCATTCTTCAACTTTTCAGCCCTTTTCCTAATGAAGTATTTAAGATTTACAAAATGAATAAAGAATAATACAGCCAACATCCACTTACCCAACACTCCATTTAAGACATAGAACTCTGGGAGGCCGAGGCAGGAGGATGGCTTGAGGTCAGGAGTTCGAGACCAGCCTGAACAAGAGCGAGACCCCGTCTCTACTAAAAATAGAAAAAATTAGCCGGGTATGGTGGCACATGCCTGTAGTCCCAGCTACTGGGGAGGGTGAGGCAGGAGGATTGCTTGAGCCCAGGAGTTTGAGGTTGCTGAGAGCTAGACTGAAGCCATGGCACTCTAGCTCGGGCAACACAGTGAGACTCTGTCTCAAAAAGGAAAAAAAAAAAAAAAAGATCTATAAAGCTGAGTTGGTTTCTGTATTCCACCTCCTTTTGCCATTTTGTAGACCTTCTGGTTCTAATGACAGAAAAAAATAGGATTCCCTTTTATTTACATATGACAACAATACCATTATTGTCACCTAAAAAAAACCTGCAGTAATTCCTTAATATAATGAAGAATTTAGTCAATGTTCAAAATTTCTCATTTGTCTCATTTTTTTTAAACGATTTGTTTGAATCAGGATCCAAGAAAAGTATGCATGTTGCATTTAGTTAATGTGCTTCTTTCTTTCTTGTTTTTTTTTTTTTAGAGACGAGGTCTCGCTATGTTGCCCAGGCTGGAGTGTAGTGGCAAGATCATAGCTCACTGCAGCCTTGAACTCCTGGGCTCAAGCGATCCTCCTGCCTCAGCCTCCCGAGTAGCTGGGACTACAGGCACATGCCACCATGCCTGGCTTGCTTAATGTGTTTAAGTGGCTTTTAATTTGTAAGTTTCCCTTTTTAAATTTAAAATTTTTGCTTGCAATTTATTTGTTGAAAAAACTGGTTGTTTGTTTTATTAGAGTTTCCCGCGTTCTGGATTTTTTTAACGGCCTGTTGTCTCTATGGTGAGTTACCTCACCCTTGAATCTGTCAGTCACTGTAGGAGTTTCCAAGTTATTCAGGAGTCCAGAAATAGAAAGGATTCACTGGCCCACGTATTACAGTTTGGTCCAGCGCTAAGGTCATTTCTGAAGAGTCTTCCAAAATGTCCAAGGTGTCAGGGAATGACATTATCAACAGCAGACCATCTCTGTTTAAAAACATTCTGCCTCAAAAGGAATTTTATAACTTCTCTTTGGCAAGGCATTTTCATGTTCCCTAGAGTTTGGGGAGAGAATTGTGAAGAGAATAAGTACTCTGGTTTTCTTCTTTTAGACAGTGCTTGTTGCTTTAAGGATTTCTGGGGCTCAGTGCCAGAACCTCCTTGGGATATTATTGTCTTACGGTTTAGATCTGCTTATCAGGAAACGTCTGAGAATCCCTAGGGTCAGGTAAGAGGAGAGTGAGTTTACATTAAAACCAGACTTTGTTAGTGCCTGTTGGAGTCCTTTATTCATAAGCAGCTAGCTGGGCTATGAGCAAAATACTAATATATATGTTTTTCAGACCCATAGTTTTCATCACTTGTTCTTTTTGCTGCCTATCTAGATGTTGTTCAGTAATTATAATATCTGGACCACTGTAGACATGAAGAAATTCAGTTTTATTTTTTCTTTTAGTTTTACTGCCTTAAAACCTGCTAGTCAACTGTGATAGCTTTGCAGGGTAGTGAACCAATATTAAAAGTAAAAAGAATGAAAATTGCCGCAGAATGAAGCTATGTTTGGATTTATTTATTTAGTGGCTTGAAGGTTGTAAGAATAAAGTGTCTCAATGTCAATATTTTATTCAGTTTATAGTCACATGGTTAATAAACCAAGACTAAAAACTAATGTAGAAAGAAAAAGACATTCAATAAATTTATTATAAGAGATTTGCCTTGATTAAAGACATTGATATCAGTAAATTAATGAAAGTCTTTGGGTTGAATTTTACCAGTATATTCAAACTTTATTCTTATATTCCATAGGTGAGATTCAGGCTTGGTTAATATTCTCTTCTAGTGACTTCAAATGCTTAAAATGTAATTATTATTCACAATAAAAGTGTTAATCAGAAGTGATTGCTAGTTAACTGATTATTCTTCCTTGCGGTGGTCAGTGAACAATAACAAGCACTTCATGTTCACACCTGATCATGGGTAGCAACACTGCATAGAAGAGAGAATGTATTTGAAAAGCAGGCTGTAGATGTAATTGTATTATAATAATGTGTGTTTTAATGCTGTATTATACTTTATATTTAATGAGAACAACTACTCTGGTATGTTTCAATTCTGTATTTGAATATGGTGTTTTTCTTGTGGGCAGAAGGAAGAATAATTGCAAAGGTACATGTGGCCTTGCAAAGAACTTCCAGTGTTCTTCAGGTGAGAGCTTAGGGTATTTGGTAGGTGGAGAGAATCAAGAAATGAGGCCAGACTTGTGGGCAGGGACCAGATCATGATGAGCTTTGTTAATGATTTGCAAAGGAGTTTCAGACTCTTCCTACAAGTGATGGATGGGGAATCTTTGAGGAACTTCAAGTAGTAGAGAAGTATGAGATTTTGTTTTCAGGCTGGGCGCCATGGCACATGCCTATAATTCCAGCTACTTGGGAGGCTGAGGCAGGAGGATTACTTGAGCCCAGGAGTTTGAGTCCAGCCTGGGCAACATAGCAAGACCCCCGTCTCTTAAAAAAAAAAAAGAGTTTTTAAAAAGATAATCCTAGTTGTAGTATGGAAAACAGGATAAAGGGAGATAAGACTGATAGGTAGCCATTTAGGAAGCTATTGCAGTAGTCCCAAAGAAAAGATGGTGAGAGTCATAGATTGATGTGTTTAAAAGATTTAACGATAGTGCCGATGTTTTTCCTAGAAGTACAGGATCTTTTGTAGAATAGTAAATAAATTAATTTCATATCCCTCTTCTATTACTGGAAGGCATTTGGCAAAGGCTTTCTTGGATCCACATGCAGGGATCTCATTTGTAAACTGCTGCCAAATCTTTGTGGGTCTGTTGCGAATGCACAGCTCATTTAGAGGGCTTAGAGTAGAGGGGGATGTCAATTGCTTTGTCCTGCTGACCAGGAACCACAAAGAGTCACATTACTGCCCCTTCCTCTCAAGAAGACAGCAGCAGTTTTGAGAAGTTAGCTGCATCGAACCTGCTGCCTCCTGTGCATTATTTATGTTACAGTCAGTCTGGGTGATGATGACAGTCTCGCTTCTCCTCCTCCATCACTGTTCTCGCAGCCGACGTTTACTGAGTACTTACTATCTGCCAGGAAATGTGTTAAATATTTTACCTACGTTATCAAATTTAATCCTCATAACACTCTGAAATATGTTACTATTATTATCTTTAGTTTACAGATGAGTTTACAGACTAAGGTTCAGAGGGGTTTAAGAAACTTGCAAAGTCACAAAGCTTGGCAAATGGCAGAGCCAGAAATTGAAACTAATTCTCTCTGCCTTTAGAGTCTGAGCTCTTAACTGTTGTGTATGTGGTTATTACTTAATATAATTAAGTAGCTAATAGGATGTCTTTTTTTAAATTTGCTCTTTTATGTAGCGTCAGCCAGCCAGTGAATGTTCATTTAATCAAACACTGTGTTACCTACCCTCCATGCCCACCCTAGAGCAGGCATAAAACACATGAAGTGCAGGAAAAACTTCAGGGGTGGGAGTGGGTGCAGGTGGCAGAATAGGGAAGCTATTTAAGTTTCCAGCTTTTTTCAAGGTAGAGTATTCATGTGCCTTCACATGAATGTGCCTTCACTCTTTTGCTTGAAGTATAGAGATTTCTGAAATAAATGTTTAAAAATTGAGATGTTTCACATACCATAAAATTCATCCTTTTAAAGTATACCATTTGGTGGTTTTTAGTGTATTCACAAAGTTGTGCAACCATCACTAGTAATTCCAGAACATTTTCATCATCCCCAAAAGAAATCCTATGTTGGCCAAGCGCAGTGGCTTTTGCCTGTAATCCTAGCACTTGGGGAGGTTGAAGTGGGAGGATTGCTTGAGTGCAGGAGTTCAAGGCTATAGTGAGCTATTATAGTGCCACTGCACTACAGCCTAGGTGACGGAGTGACACCTTGTCTCTAAAAAAAAAAAATTCAGGAAGGATATATATTATCTGAATGGTGCTATCAATCACCTTACCCTGACATTTACACTATACAACTGCACAATATTTATTCTTTTCAAGTGCACATAGAGAACTCACCAAGATAGGCCGTATGCTGTGCCATTAAAATCTCAATAAATTTAAAATAATTAAAATAATACAAAGTATGTTTTCTGACCACAACAGAATTAAACTGGAAACCAATAACAGAAAGATTTGGGGATATTTGGAAATTAAACAACACTCTTCTAAATAACCAATAGTTCATAGAAGAAATCATATGGAGAATTTGAAAATATTTAGTAAATGAAAGTGAAAACACCGTATCAAAGTCCATGGGATACAGCTAAAGTTGTGTTTAGAGGGAAACTCATGGCTTTAGCTGCTTATGTTAGAAAAGAAAAAGGGTTTAAAATCTGTTATCTAAGCTTCCACATTAAGGAACGAGAAAAAGAAGAACAAATTAAGCCTAAACTCAAAGGAAGGAAATAAAGATAGTAGAAGAAATCAATGAAATAGAAAACAGAGAAATTTAACAAAGCCAAAAGTTAGTTCTTCGAAAAGATCAACAAAATTGATAACCCCCTAGCAAGACTAAGAAAAAAGAGAGAAACACAAATTTCCAATATTGTCGTAGATCATACAGATATTAAAGGGCTAATAAAGGAATATTTTAAACAATCTTATGCTGGTAAATTGGTAGCTTCGATTAACTGGACAAATTTTTTGAAAAACACATCTTACCAAAACAGACAAGAAGAAAGGAAAATTTTGGATAGTCGTATGTTTGATAAAGGTATTCAATTTTTAATTAAAAAACTTTGCTTGTAGTTCTCCAGGCCCAGATTATTTCACTGTTGAATTCTATCAAATATTCAGACTTTTGCAGAAAATAGAGGAGGAAGGAACTCTTCCTAATTTTATAAGACTAGCCTAATTTTATAGACTAGCCTAATCTTTATTTGCAAATCTGACAAGGACATTTAAAGAAAAGAGGGTTATAGACTAATATCGCTTGGTAGCCTAGGTGTAAAAATCTTTAACAAAATATTGGCAAGTCAAAATTTGCAATATATAGAAAGGGTACTATATCATAAGCAAGTAGGGATGGAAGGTTGATTTAACATTTGAAAATCAATGTAATTTACCACATTACACAAAAGGGGAAAAAGCGATCATCTCATTGGATGCAGAAAACGCGTTTGATAAAATTTTATGCATGATTTAACAACAACAAAAAAAAATGCTAAACAAAACAAACAGTATGCAGAACTGGAGCAAAGTCATGAACTATGCCCCGCACCCCTCCAAGCAGGAATTGCAATGATCAGACAAGCTAGCTGCCTAGATAGCCCAGCAAAAGACTCTGTGGAGTTTCTAGGACACAGGAATTAATTGACCTGTGAGTGTATGCATTTGCTATTTGTTAGGAAATTGGTACTCTAGCTATGTCCACCACCAGATGCTACTGTTAGTTTCTGTATCAATTTTGTAGTATTAAAACATCTTTGTTCTCTATCATGGCAGTCTGATATAAATCTCTCACCTGTTTCTTTCTCCCTTTATCTTAAACTGGCTACTATTTGCAATGTTTCACCCCCAGATTCATGAGTTTCCATGAGGATGTATTATTTTCTTTACACATAGTATTGCTCCTCTTCTGCCAGAGATTTCTTTTAGGAAGGAAGTGAACCTTCCCATTGTTGAATTTTAGGGATGAGGTCCAACATACCACAAGAGTGACAGACTGTTTTCACTTTCTTGTATTATAGTTTCAGACACGCTTTGTTGTTCATACTCTGGGTCTTGATATACTCTATGGCTATCCTAACCTCTGGGTATTGTTTCAGACTCACTTGCAGTTTCTTTTCCTTTTTCTTCATCAATTGTTATCCTGCTTTTATCCTATCTTGCAGTTTTATATCTGGGGCTATGTACTTTTTCTTTTCTCCTTCCTGAAATTCAGCTTAAAGTAATTGTAATCATTTTAGTGCATTTCCCACCAAATATATTCTTTCTAGCTTTTGTGAGGAGCAGCCGTCCTAACCAGAGCATATCATTGAGATATTTTTAGTGCCTGGTGTGTTGTATTCAGTTATTAGTAATAATTGATAACTAAAATTTGAAATCAGAATTTTAGTAATTTGGGTTAAGATTTTTTCGGAAATAGCATCAGCTTTACTCACTGGCATTCCAATGTGCTTTCTTGAATAAATAAGAAAGGTATGTGTCCTCTATGGGGAGAAGGAAAGGTTCGAATTTCCTGTTTTAGGACATTAAATTGTTGTCACTGACACCACCTAAGGAATCTGCTCTTCATTGGGTTTGCTGTGTCTTGGCATATTATCTGGTTCATCTTGAATAGAAACTACTAGAAGATTCCATATATACATTTTTCCTTTCAAGTTTAGTGGCTCTAGTTTCTATAAAAGGCAAGTGATAAATTGTAGTTTTGTTGTTTGTATAAACCTCGCTAGTCCCTGCTTTCCATGGTGCTTGGACATTGGTACTCCTTAAAATGATCTAAAATCACCCAGCCTGAGAATGGCCTCAGATATTTTTAGCTCCAATTGGACAGTTTGTTTTCTCTCAGTTTTTCTTCTTCAGAGAGTTTTCTGAATTCTTTCCAAAATATCAACAATATTTTACATGTTAAAATAGCTTGAGGGGTAGAGAAATTCCTCATGTCTTTTTTAATCTTCTGTAGCAGAAACACTAGCTTGTACTTGGAACAGATAAGGAAAAGAAACAAGATGTCTGCTTTGCAGATCTGTGTAACATTTGTCCTTATAACTTGGAACACTGGACTAGTAAATTTTCTCAGCCTCTCCTGGAAACTGCTTTAAAAACTGCATGTTTTTACATGTGTATTGTGTGCCTTGTTATCTGCAGCCACACCCTAAAGTTTCACTTTATAGTTTCTCCTTAATCTGCACTTCTGCAACTGCTCGCATATACATTATCTGGGCGTTTATTACATATACAACACGGTGGAGCTGTTAATTTTAATGTGTCACTAAGCTACTTAGCTCAGACATGTCCAATTTATTTAGTTATGAGTCAGTGGTTCTTAAATTTCCACCCATAATTGAGATTCATGCATGATTTAAGAAATGTTCCTTAAGTGCCTCCTAGGTTAACCCATTTGAAAATGTTTCTTTAATGTAAATTTCCTCAAACTTCATAGGTCCTGAAATATTAATCATGGGACCTCCCTCCACCAGTGCAGTGATGTCAAGAAGAAAAATTTGATGTAGAGACGTGCAATTTTTTAAAAAAGCTAAAAAAGGAAAAACATCAGCTTATTGGGAATGATGTAGAAGCTGCAAGTTAATTAAAACTGCTGTGCCATGAGAGTCAATCCTGAAGCTTTCTTAATTTAAATTCTGTCTTTTGTCAAAAAAAAATTTGGTAGAAGTGTTTGGTTGTTATAGACAAGGGTTGTTCAGTTTAAATCCTGAGAAGGACAAACACTGGCATGTATCCTGTCCCATCTAGGGTTGTTGTCTTCCAACTCGGGACCAGTTTGAAATAAGCAAAGGGTTGCAGTACAGATTGTAAGAGAGTTTATGACAGCAGATTTCTTTACCTTTCTACCCTAGTTTCTCTGATCATTTCACCTAAGCCAGAGTAGGTTTGTTCTTACAGCCCAACATTGCACAGCCTGTCGAACCAGAGTTCGCTTAGTGCGTGCTGCAGCCCTCGGAAGCATGCTGGGTAGGGAGGCCTTGCAGCTGAAGGAGAGCAGGTGGCCCAGGCCGTGCCTCTCAGCCGTGTGAGATCGCTGGTCGAGATGGGCTCTACTTTTCCTATTTGACCATTGCTAGTTGTCTAAGGAATCACCTGGCTGTCACTGCCACCTTTTGTCCAGAGTGAACTCCAGTGACATAAACCAGAGGAGGAAATGCTGTTTTCCTAGCTTCTCTCATTTCCTTCCTTCCTGAAGCAGATTTAGATTTCATTTTCTGACACCTCTTATCCTTTTACGCAAAGGAAAGAAACTTCATTTAGCCCTATATGGTCACATACAAGAGAAACGTGCAGTTGCTTTTGAGGTTAAATATTCCTTCTCATTGCTGGGACTTGAAATTTTTTAAATGGATTCTCATTCCCAAAGAGTAATGTTTTCCGGAGAGTTTAGTTCCAAGACATAAGGAAATTCTAGGTGCTCATGAGAGCATGTTCTTTGAAGGAACCTGTACTGGAGAGCCCCTGCAAAGAGGAACCTGTGTCCCAGCTCATCCCAGGTAGGCAGAGACGTGACTGTGCTGCTCTAGCGTGCTCCTTGGTAGGAGCAAACAAGCAAGGAGAAATGGCATCTGTTATCTTTTAGTTAAGGAAGCCCCCTCAGAAATTTTTCTTGCTCTGTTGCCCAGGCTGGAGTGCAATAGCACAAGATCATATAACTGACTGCAGCCTTGAACTCCTGGGCTCAAACAATCCTCCTGCCTCAGCTTCCTGAGTCCCTGGGATTGCAGGCTCACACCACCATACCCGGCTAATTATTTATTTTTTTGTAGAGACAGAGTCTCACTGTGTTGTTCAGGCTGGTCTCAAACTCCTGGCCTCAGGCAATCCTCCCGCCTCAGCCTCCCAAGTCGCTGGGATTGGGTATGAGCCACTGCACCTGGCTCAGAATTTATATCATAGATTGGGCAATATTCAGAAGCATGTAGAAGGTAACACCAGTGCTTTTTGAAAGAGTATACTGGCTAATTTTGGGGGGTGCAGGAAACTCAGTTATTAAGTTTTCTAAATATTTTTTTAAAGGCCTCAAAATTTATCTCTCTAGTGCTTATCTCTCGCCTGGATGTAGAATGGTGGACTTAGGAAACTATTTTTATAGTTTTCTATACTCCGTCCCCATTCTTTTCATGCATAGTTCTTATAAATCCTAATAAATCCTTTTGGGCATGTATCACTCAGAGGCCCAGCGGAAAACAAAAGGCACCATGAAATTGAGTAATTTGTGGAGGACCCATTTAAAACAGAATGGACAAGTTTAGGGAAAATAACAAAGGATTGTAGTGTATACCAAGGCTAGCAGGAGAGCCACCCCACTCCTGACGGAGCAGGGGACGAGATGATTGTCTGACATATGAGAAAGAGCTGTTTTGAGGGGGCCTTCTGCTGGTAGCCATGGCCTTTAATAGAGCTATGCAGCTAGCTCACAGCGCAGCAGGGAGGGAGTCAGGGGAATAAGTACCCCGCTGGTGCTCCTGCTGGTGCCACCCATTGGCCGAACCCAGCTGGAAGCCAGAGGCCAGGGGGCCTTGATGCAGTTGCTGAGGGTTGGCCTAGGTCTATGCAGCATAGAGCAGGTGGGAGGACAGACTAGAAGGGCAGATGTTCAGTATCCTCAGTCTGTACCAAGTGCAGACCTTGACCGCAAAGGCCGTGTTGGAAATTACTTATTAAGCCATTTGCTATCAGTAGCTATCAGGGTAAAAGTTTATAGTTTGTGATCTCAGGAGATTTTTACTAAAATATGTCCAGACTTGTAGATTTATTGCTTATAAAAAATTGCCAGAGTCGTCCAGGCCTTCGTTCACATTCTCTCACATTTTATGAAATACATTTTTAAAAATATTTTTATTGTGGTAAATATACATAACATGAAGTTTATCATTTTAACTGTTTTTAAGTATATAGTTCTGTAGCGTTAGCATTCACATTACTTGGCAACCATCACCACCATCCATCTCCAGAACTTTTTCATTTTCCCCAAATGAAATGCTATACCCATTAAACACTAACTCCTCATCTCCTCTTCCCCCCAGCCCCTGGCAGCTACCATTATACTTTCTGTCTCCATAAGTTTGACCACTCAGCACGTCACAATGCCCAGCTAATTTTTCTATTTTTAGTAGAGATGGGTCTCACTGTTGCTCAGGCTGGTCTAGAACTCCTGAGCTCAAGCGATCCTCCCACCTTGGCCTCCCAGAGTGCTGGGATTACAGGTGTGAGCCACCATGCCTGTCCGACCTTGTAAATTTTTATGCAACTGAGTAATACATAAAAATTGACATTTTATTAAGATTAATCAGATTAACTGACATTTTAGTGGGGAGAAAAGAATTTTAATATTGGGTAAGAGGAGAGGATACTTTAAAAAATTCTAAGCAAATATTGAACTCTAGTTAAGATATGCATGCTGAAGTTTGGGGGGAAATGTGGTTTATTTTGAAATGCATCAAAATATATGTATATTTGAAATGCATCAAAAAATAACAAATTGATAACGGAATAAAGTGATGGATGATATGTGACAAAGTAACTGGAGTAAGATGTTAATGGTAGAATCTAAGCGGTGGGTATACAATTCTTTCAACTTTGCTATTTGAAAAATTTCATAATACAATGTTGGAGAAACAGAAAAATGGAAATCTAAACATTTGGAAGGAAGAACCAATAGATTTAAAAGAAGCAATGTTTGTAGTAAAAAGAACACAAACAACACAACAAACAGACCTGAATTCTGGTCTGGCTTAGCTATTCGTTAACTGTTAAGGTTGAGTAGATTACTCAGTGGCGGTGCTGGGATTTGAGCCCAGGCACCCGGACTCTAGAGCCTGGCTGTCTACCCTCCGGGATTGTGATGATTCAAGCTCCTCGCACCTGGTAGCTACTCACATGGGAGCTGCTGTTATTAGTGTACTGTCAGCTGTAGAGGATGAAGGAGAAGTGTGAGGTTTTAATGCTCAATTTGGAAGATTTATGTGACACACCAGTGTCATACATAGATAGGCAAGCAGAAGAGTAAAGCTGTTTGTGGGGAAGAGATGGTTATTTTAGATAAGTGGAACTCGAGATTTTGATATAAATAGTTTCATACATTTTCTGAAAGTTCGATAAATTATTTGTTCACCAAAAATTTGCAAATGTTTTTATGTGCTGGGCATTGCTGTAGACCACTGAACAAAACAGACAATCTCTTCCCTCACAGAGCTTACGTTCTAAAAGGGTTTGAAGAATTTTCTTTCTGAGGATATTGATGTTTCAAATGCAGAATGACCCTCCAGAGGTAGAAATGCAGGCATTCAGCAATGAGGGAAGGAGGTGGTGTTTTTCACAGCAGACTTTTCTGATGTCCCTGAAATCGTGCCATACAGGCAGCAATTTCCTCTGCTTTCTCTCAAGCCCATCTGTGTTCTGATTTCCTCTGAAGTTCTTTTTACTTCCATCTGGAGTTGGTGGAACAGCTTATAGAAGCAATTTATGATTAAGTTTCAAAATACATGCTCAAGCCTCTAAAATGGCCCTGGCATGGATAATAATAGTTGCTTTTCATAGTGTGTACAGGGCAGAGAAGACAGATGAAATTCATCATATAATACATAAAGTAGAGGACATCAAGACCTACTTTCCGGTCTCGCACATGAATAATGTAATTTAGCAAGGCTCTGACTTCAGTACCCTTCTAGGGTGTGTGTTTGTCGGGAATTACGCACTCATTCCAATCGAGGAGGAGGTCGGTCGGCAAAAGTATTTATTGAGCCAGATTCTCCTCTGCTTCTGAGTCATTTTCTGGTGGAGTGAAACGGTTCTCAGGGAGAAGCTTTAACTCTTTCAGGTCACAAGGATTACTCCTAAATGGAACAGAGTAGCTCTTAAGTAATCTTGGGGGGGTTTATGCTAATTCTTCCCTTGATATTTTAGATAATGGGTATGTATTTAGTCTGACAGTGAGATGAAATTTGAGAAAATATAGTATAAAAAGGAAAATAATATCTACCTTGTCCCAACCTTGAGGCATTGTTTTAATAACATATAGATGGCTAAGAGGTTTGCAACATATTCTGTTTGGTTTAAAAAAAAAAAATACTTGAGACGCCACCCTTATGCGGAAATCTGACATCTGGCAACTTCAGTCCTCTGGAAGACAGCCAGAAAATAAGAAAGGGGCCTCAGAGCACATAAAAAGTCACTGTTGAAAAACTCTGGCGCTAACACATGTCCTTTACCACCACAGAAGAGTTTATTAGCTTCCCATTTAGAGCTTGTTTACTTTTATTTATCTGAGAACTTTAATAATTTTGATGGTATATGTGTGGTCCCCCCTCCCCAGCAGATTATAAACAGCAATGTAGAAAGAGGGTGGGAAAATGGACAGAGGAACTAAATGGAGAGCAAAGTGTGGGCTGACATTAACAGAGAAAGGCCTAAAAGCTGCACAGTCCTGGCATTATATGTCACAACACAATACTATAATGCATGGTCTTAATAATGAACTTGCATCCCTCAGCCAAAGAGCAAGTCATGTTCAGTATCTTGAAGAAGTGTATTGAAGAAGTCAGAGAAGTATGTGTCTATTTTTAAACATGTTCAAAATTAACCAAGTTTCGATGTGTCAAAATGGTAAGCGCTGTAGTGTTTACATAGATTAAATGCTTGAAATAGCACGTTCTCTGGTGATGCTATATCAGTGACACAGATTTGAGCTTGTAGTTGATTATGGAAATGATGTTTTGTAATAACCCGCTAATGTTGAGCAGCTACTGTACCAGCCCTGTCCTAGGTGCTTTCACACTATTAGCATACTGCGTAAGCTTTGGAGACAGACACATGTGGGTTCTCATTCCACCTCTGACTTACTGTGTGACCTTGGGCAGATCGCATCCCCTCTCTGAGCCTGTCTCCTCACCTGCCAAATGCGGACCAATACTATACAAAAGACTGTTCTGAGGACTCCATGAGTACAGAGTACAATGCATGGTACCTAGCAAGTACTCAATAGATATTCGGCACTGTTGTAACTACTTTTATCATTGTAATCATCCTCTTAATTATTATGAAAGTATCATTATCTCCATTTTTCGGGACAAGGAAACTGATGCCCAGAGAGTTTAATATGTCCAAGGTGAAATAACTAATAAATAATGGAGCTGGGATTTGGGCTTGGGTCTCGGACTCCAGAAGCCTAGTGTTTTACATTCGCACATGCTGCCTCCTTAGCGTGTAATTATAATTAGATTTTTTTTTTTAATACTTAAAGAAAATCTGTGGTAGAAGACAGAGGATGTGGGAAGTGCTACTAACCACTTCTCTTTTCCACTGTGGGCCCAAGTCATCTCATTTTAGAAAAAAGTTCCAGGTGGGAGGGAGGAGGAAGGGGTGGGTAAATTCACACCTAACAGGTACAAAGCACACTATCTGGGTGATGGGCACACTTATAACTTTGACTCAAATGGTACAAAAGCAATTTATGTAACC
Source organism: Indri indri (assembly GCA_004363605.1). Taxonomy (NCBI): domain Eukaryota; kingdom Metazoa; phylum Chordata; class Mammalia; order Primates; family Indriidae; genus Indri; species Indri indri. The sequence continues at coordinate 60,774 of RJWJ010003530.1, read as the reverse complement.
AAAACATTTGTACCCCCGTAATATTCTGAAATTTAAAAATAATAAAGAGAAAAGAGTTTCAATAACACAAAGATAAGCTACTTTTACTCAACAGTACCAATTAAATAGGTAATGTTTAATTGTGTTGCATTGTACATTAAAATCATATATGTACTCCTCATTAATATGCTGAACTATTTATTCTATGCTCAATATCCCTGACCACATCAGTGTTTTCTTAGGTTAGAAATTAACAGAGCTACAACCATCTTTTCTTTTTTTTGTAATTAGGCACTTAATGCTTTTTGGTGTGATTATAGTTGAATGTGAGATTAAAGTTAGACTCCTTATCTCTGCTAACACCAAGTACTCAAGGTGAATAAAGAGAAATCGACATGGACACTCTGGAGATCTTAGCTGCTCCTTGTGAAAGGCCTGGGAAGAAATGCAGGTCTAATCATGGCTGGCTGTCTGTGGGTGGACTGTGTCTTCTACTTATGTCCTCTCTATTGCTGCAGCACATACATATGTTCCCAGCCACACGTGTCAAGGTAATGGACAATAATCACGTTATTACAGCATAGACACAGCAGTGCAAGGACATGCTCCAAGTTTGGGCCACAGACTTCTTTGGACTAAAAATGCACTGGATCTGGGATAGTGTACCAAATCTTGTCTGGAGGCTCCATCTACATAGCACTTCCTTCTTCTTTTTATGAAGTTTTACTTTTCCTTATGTTTTAAATCTCAGCCTTCAAGGTGTGGTTTTCCTGCAGTTCTTTAGGCCGTGTTATATTTTTCTGCAGACACAATCCCGGTAGGTAGGAGCCAGAATGCCCTCAGTCCCTCAGTTTGTGTCGTGGCCCTGCTGCTATGAGCACTGTGCTCTTGGGTAAATTATGTTTTCTAACCTTGCTGAACCTTATAGTATCTTAATCTTTAAGATGGTTATGGGAAATAAATGAAATGTCATATCTAAAATCCCTATGTTTTAGGTACTATATTTTAAAGGTATCATGCTGTCTGGTGCTTTAAAAATGTTAATTTCCTTACTGCCCTCTTCCTTCCGGCATTCTGAAAAGCCTACATTTGCTGACTTGAATCTGTTCTGTCACTCAGAGGTATAGGTCATGTTTTTTTAAATTCTAGAATTTCTTTGGCATTCAAATGAAAAATATATGAGGAAATTAATATTTTTAGAGAAATAAATGAAAAAGTACTTTGGTTTTTTTTAAAAATATAAAGTACAAACTTATTTGCTCAGCTTTGACTTCATTATAAGTATCTCTTTCTATCTTAAGCTTTATTATTCTCATGAAATAGATCTATATTACAATGTCTTAAATATTGATGCTTTCTGTTTCCTTTGATCTTTCTTTCCAGGTTATAAAACATGGAGACTGGCTCGGTTGTTCGAGCCATTTTTGACTTCTGCCCTAGTGTATCAGAAGAGCTGCCGCTTTTTGTGGGAGATATTATTGAGGTGTTGGCAGTTGTGGATGAGTTTTGGCTTCTAGGAAAGAAGGAGGATGTTACAGGTAAGAGACCCCCATTCCTCATGTACACAATGCACCCCAGGCCTTGCCTTCCTTCCATATTAGAAATGAAGACTAAATGGGAAGCCCAAGTTAATAAACTTCAGAATCCTTTTGTTTTTGCCTTCTGTTTCCTACTATGGCCTCCACCAGGGAGGGGGAAATTTCTCTCTTTCCATCGCTTCTTAGTGATTCCTTCAAGAGTCTGAATGGTTCAACACCAGCTGCCACGGCCCTTTCCTATCTTGAGTCTTTCCCTTTCCTTCCTTCTCCCTTCCCAGGTCTTTATTCTTTTGTTCAGTGTTATTATTTCTCTTCTCAAAATATGCATTATTCCTTTCTTCAGAACCCCATTGTTTACCATTGCTTTTCACAACCAGCTTTGTCTCAGATAATGGAATGTAAGGCTCTCTCCACCTCATTTCCTCTAGCCGTCTTCTTTTACTATTTTCCAACCTTTCTTTCATTCTTCACTTGATCTTAGCCAAAAGGCCAAGAAACAATCTTTCTCTCATTCTTTTCAAGGGAGCGTGATTCATCCTGTTCACTCCTTCTTAGATCCATGGTTGGCCCAAATGTATTAAAAACTACTCTCTACCCTGGGTGCTACCTACCTCCCACATTCCATGCACCTGGTTAGCTTTTTCTATTCTTTAAAATATATGTTAACATCAATTTTTTTTCATTAATTAGCCTAAGGAAGGGTGGAAGCTTTCCCTGCATGACACACACCTATGGTCATCCAATCCTTAACTTGCATGTATGAGGGGACTTTAAAAACTTCATGGAAAAATGGAATTAAAAGATAAAAATAGAAAATATAAGTTTATTTCTCAACATAAGCTCCGTGAAGTTTAAGACACTTTTGTAAGTGATGATACCAGACATTTAGTCCAACCCTAAAGAACTGAGGGTCCTGGGAATTTATTAAATAACTATGTCAATGTAGTCTTGTTTATATTATTCACTGAAGAAAAATAGGTGCCCTTTAAAGATTTCTGAAGACTAGGAAACAAAAAAAAGTCAGAAGGAGCCAAATCAGGACTGTAGGGTGGACCTGATGATTTCCCACTGAACCTTTCACAAAATTGCCCTTGTTTGATGAGAGGAATGAGCAGGAGAATTGCTGTGGTGAAGAAGGGCTCTCTGGTGAAGCTTTCCCAGTTGTTTTTCTGCTAAAGCTTTGGCTGATTTTCTCAAAACACTCTGATTATTATGAGCAGATGTTAGTTGTTGTTCTTTGGCCCTCCAGAAAGTCAACAGCAAAATGCCTTGAGCATCTCAAAAAACTGTTGCCACAACCTTTGCTCTTGACTGGTTCACTTTTGCTTTGACGGGACCACTTCCACCTCTTGCTAGCCATTGTTTTGATTATGCTTTGTCTTCAGATCTACTGGTAAAGCCATGTTTCATCTCCTTTTATAATTGAAGAAACCCTTCAGGATCTTGATCCTGCTGTGTAAAATTTCCATTGAAAGCTCTGCTCTGGTCTGCAGCTGATCTGGGTGTAATGGTTTTGGCACCTGTTGAGTGGGAAGTTTGCTTAACTTCAGTTTTTAGTCAGAATTATATAAGCTGAACCAATCGAGATGTCTGTGGTGTTGGCTATTGTTTCTGCTGTTAATTGTTGGTCCTCTTCAATTAGAGCACAAACAAGGTTAATTTTTTCCTCGCAAATTGATGTGGATAGTTTGCTGCAGCTTTGGGCTTCATCTTCAGATTCCTCTTGTCCCTTCTTAAGATGAGTTATCTATTTGTAAACGCTGATTTCTTTGGGGCATTGTCCTCATGAACTGTCTGTAAAGCATCAGTGGTTTCACCATTCTTCCACCCAAGCTTCACCATAAATTTGATGGTTGTTTTGGCTTCAGTTTTAGCAGAAATCATGTTGCTCTGACAGGGGCTCTTTTCAAACTGATATCTTATCCTCCTTAGTGCCTCAAACTAGATCCTTTTGGACATGTTATAACAAGTTACTATGAGTTTATTTTGGTGCCAAAAAAATCAAAATCCATACATAATTTTTTCATAATACCCATTTTCCATGGACTTTTAGAAGACCCCTTGGATTTACGTTAAGTCTGGGTTGGAGTATGTTAAACAGTCCTTCGAGTAGACTCTGTGGACATTTAACTCACATTTGGCAGATGAATAGATTATTTCCCCACAGAAATGATATCTCAGCTGAGACAAAAACGATGGCTAGAAGTTAGCAGGGCAAAGAGGACAGGCAGAGGGTGGTGCTTGTTGAAAGTCCCTGGAGTGAGAGAGAACACAGAGGGACAGAGGGAAGTTCAGTGCAGGACGGGGTCTGAGTGGCTGAGGCGGGGAGGGTGGGCGGGAGAGAGGAGCAGAAGCTGGATCCGGGAGGGCAGCATATGCTGTGGTAAGGAGTGAAGGAATGGGAAGCCGTGAAAGTGCCGTGAGCACAATCAGATTTGAACTTTGGGAAGCTCACTGCTGTAGATCGAAGAGGGATAGGAAGGGGCAAAACTGCATGCAGGGAGGGCAGTCGGGAGGTTATGGGAGTAATCCAGGTGAGAGGTGGTGACGTCTTGGACCACGGGGGTGGGTCTGGAGATAGTGGACAGACACAGGAGATGTTTAGAAAGTAGAATCCATCCAACTGTCTTATTCTTTCCAGCTGGCAGGCCCTGTCTTTCTACTGCCACCTGTTAAAACCCTACCCATCTTCAGACTCAAAGGCTATCTTTTTCTTAAAGTTTTTCATGTTCTTCCTGACCCATTCTCTACTCTCTCTGAACTCCCACAGCAATTTGTATACCTATGTTGTGACACTGGGTTTCAGGATTGAATTATTATTTATGTGTAAATTGGACCTTATGTCTAAACTAGATTTTCAGATCTTCGAAGACCAAGACTGTCTTATTTATGTTTCCTTCTACAGTGCACTTTGCATATACAACTGTACCCCATAAATGCTTATTGAATTGAATTGTGTTCTCTGTGTTCCGCATGCATCTAATGTTGTGCACTGTCCTTTTTCTACAGTAGCTCTCCAATCATGAGTATTCAGTGAGTTGTCAAGTCAGGGTCTATAAATGGACTCTGGAAAAAAGTGTTTGTCCTTGTACACAGAAAAAGAAATTTCAATATTAAAATTCAGTATTCAATCTTGAATTTCAGTATTCAGTATGTTTCCTTTTATTTTCAGGACAGTTCCCCAGCAGTTTTGTGGAAATCGTGACCATTCCCAGTCTAAAAGAGGGAGAGAGACTGTTTGTCTGCATTTGTGAATTTACATCTCAAGAGCTTAACAGTCTTCCCCTCCATCGAGGTAAGCTGCTCATCAAAGAGTAGACTACCGGAAAATTAGATTGGTGGAGTCTGCCCATTTTGACAACTAGATCAACTATAAAAATTTTTGAATTTTTGTAAGTGTCTAACCTCTAGAGAGTCCTCAGCAATACTAAAATAGTGTGGACAATAATAATGCCTTATATTTTAGTAGCGTTTTACAGTTTTCACAGTATTTTCTCACAACTACATTCTCATTTGATCTTCAACACAGAGCTGGGAGTTTGCAAAGTGGACATTATTAACTGTATTTTATAAATAATGAGAGTGAGATTCAAAGACTGCTAGCTGCAGGTGAGAAGTTTTGGCCTCGGCATGTGAACTCAACATATTCTAAGTCCGGCATGGTCTTCCCACTGCCCCCATGCTGTAGCCACACTTCAGACTATGTATTTATCTTTTTCCCCATAAAAATTAGTAGGGCTTTGCTAACAATATTACTATTTATTGATGCATATGGTAAAGCAGGATTTTGATATAGAAATTAAGAGACAGATGCAAAACAGCCCCATTTTACCATGCCACCATTAGATGATGTTATAAAAGTGCTCCTCAGAGCCAGTTTAAAAGAAAGTGATTTAACACATTGACTGCCACACTAGAAAAAAAAAATTTTTTCCCTGGGGCTACAGTGTTTTATTACAAAAATAGAATAAAAACTTTGAAAACAAAATGATCCTTTCTAATGTAAGGAAAAATTTGTTATTTTTTATTGTTTTCTGTGCGTGAGTTTATACGCAACTCATGCAGCGCTAGAATCAGTTTTTTCACTGCATGCCAGTTGAGTTGTGTGTGACTCACAACATACTCATTCAATTTGTTTCAGAGAATTGGGTCTTCATGTGCTTCACGAGACCCCGGGCTCAAAACTAGCATGAGTTAAACATAACTCACATGGCAGTAATGTATTAAAACAGTCATAGTCATCTCTCGGTGGTATTCCAAGTATTTCTCACTTCTGGCATTCAGATAGATATATGAACTATAAACTATATACCATTTCAAAAAGTGTACTTGATTGAGTCTATACATTTCTGTGTAAAGAGAGAAACCAGTAGTGTTCTGTAGACTGAGGGTTATGATCAATCCAATTTTGTGATGACTTGGTCTCCAAAATGGTAGGTTTGTTACTAATATTGTTACTTGCTCTTTTGAGTATGGCACAAAAGGGATTAATTTCTTGCCACCCCCTCGCCCCCCTCCCCCCACACACATAATCAGAAAAGCCTAGCAAACTTCTCTAACACTTAGTCAATGAGAAGAAAGGAATTTTGGATTTTGACCTTAATCCTCAAAATCTATTTTGAGAGTTTCTTGTGCTTTACTTTATACTCAGCCTCTACCTCTGTTCTGTGTACTTCCTTGCTTAATGAACGTTGGGAAGAAATAGATCAAGAGATTATAGCAAGGACCCGATCTGCCCTTACTCATAGCTCTCGCAGTGGAGGTCTGTAGTCCACGTCAGACCAGCCCCGGATAGAACAGAGAAAGGGCAAGAGCACAGTGGCTCCCACCAGAGCCGTGCAGAGAGGGTGTGGGTAGCCTGGATTTTAATCAGATAGCATGGCCATCTGAGAGGTCCTCAGGAAGCCCCAGGCACCATGAGTCACCTGCACTAAGACTGATTCAAGGTCAGAGCAGGTCCTGGAATCTGTAGATGTTATCTTGACTACCTTTTAACCAATTAAGCCTAATAAGCTTAAAGTTGTAAGTGAACTCCACAGGAGGAGGATGCAGGGCAGGGGGACAGGCAGGGAAGGAGGGAAGAGAAAGAGATGTACTAATTATCAGTGGTTCTATCTCGTTCTCTCCTCTGTGATACTCTGCTGCCAATAATCACTGGCCAGACAGCTTCCCTTCTGTGCCTTTCACGTCTGTTTCAGCTCTGTATATCTTCCTGTTGGAAAACGCCAGCCTTTGGGGTTGGGGACGTTAGGTGTACCTATGCAATTTGTATTTTTCTGGGAAACTTAGCTTAAGACACAGCAATTTTAATTCCTCTTGTTTTCTGTACATGACAGGTCATGTCAACAGGTATTAATTTTGCTAGCTGGAAACAAAATGACTGAAAAATGCATGTATTGTTTTATAACACATATAGTTTATCAGACTTGAGTCTAGGCTTCCTGATTTTCAAGTCTAGTGGGATGACCCTTCTACTCCCTAGACTGAAAACTGTTTTTGCCATTAGCTCAGTGTTTCAGTTCATGAGTAGTATACATTCCTTTTGCCCTGTGCTCTGGTACTGTTAATCCTGATCGCTGTTGTAGCTTTATCTCTCCTTAGAAACCCTCAGTGTAGCTTCTTCTGTTCTATGTAAATAAAACATTGGTGATGGAATGTGTCAGGAGGGGACCTGGAAATAAGAATACATGAGAGTACCATTGTGTTCTACCATGTGCCTTTTTAGTTAATTGTTATTTATTTACCTTTAAGAAGTGTCATTAGGATTAATGAAAGAAAAAATACATATGAATATATATAATTTTTATATGTATAGATGTATTTAGAGCAGGCAATATAGCTGAGATAAGAATTCTGATGGCCCTAGGTTTATATCCAAGTTTACCACTTAATAGCTGTAAACCTGGGCTAGTTACTTAAGTCTCAGTTTTCTTATCTACAAAATGAAGATGATAATACCCACCTCAGGGTAATTGTGGGGATTAAATGAGGTTGTACATATAAAGCATCTGGCAGTAGGTAAGCACTGGATAAATACTAGCTATTCTCATTAGCCTTAACCTGGGTTCCTGGGTTTCGCAGATAATTCCGTGAAGTTTCATGGGCATGTACAGTCTTCCAGGGAGATTCTGTCTGGAATCAGAACCACCAGTGGTTCTTCCAGCAGGTGTCACTGTTCCTCCTTTTCCATAAGCAATCCAGTTGATTTGGACTGTGCCTTGTATTTTGAGTTATAGTTAAACTGAAAAACAAGACTATTTCTTAGAGGAAGGGTCAACACAGGTGACTAGTAAGTAAAGAGAGGGAAAAAGAGAAAGAAGAAAAGAAGTAAAAGTTAAAAAAAAAACAGAAACGAAATGAAAACAAGAGAGTATGACAAGGAAAAGACAGAGAAACTAGAGAAAGAGGAGAGAAAAAAAATTAGTAAGCATTATGGGGAGTGATAGAATATCACTAATAAGTACCTCACAGGGGATAAGAATGCTTATCCCTTGCCTATAATCTCATGTTTCTAGGCCATCTCCTCCCCCAAAACAAAAGGCCAATAAAAATAAACTGATAAATGGTATTTATCAGTCAAAGCATATGTGTTGTAAATTTAGGATGCCATGAGTTTGCGATATCAGGATTAAAGTTCTGACATGGCTGAATTGGAAACCTAAATAAGATTCTTATGTGGTCGGTCTGCCTGAAGCCCATAGTTCCCTGGGCATTCAGAGGGAGCCATGGAAGGAGTCAGGGAGGATCCTACTACTGCAGTCAGACTGCTTATGTTGGATTCTAAGAAGACCTGCATTTGTTCTTATCATTTTATGACTAATACATTTCCTGTTCAAATAAAAAATCCAACCAGAGGAAACAAGCAGTGTGGCTGGGATTAATTGTGCATAAACCAAAGGGTCAGGCTGACCCAAAGGGTCACTGCACATCCTATTTTTCTGTTCTCAAAATCTGGGCATGCTATTCCAGGAGCTCCTCATGTTAACGTTTCAGAAGTCTGGAAATGACCACGAGGCAGCCTCCATTCCTAAGGAAGCACCTAAGACCCCAGGGGAATAGCTTGCATGACTCTTTCTGATAAAAATAAGACTCATGCAGACAAACTCAGTAACAGGGCTATAAAAAAGGTTCTTGAACTAAATGATCTCTAAAGTGCTTTCCAGGGTATAAGTTGTGATTTGTTTGAAAATTCACCTTTGTTATGGAGAAATAACCAACAGAATGACAGTCTGCTAGGTAATAAACGTTATCAAAAGTTACCCTGAAAATAGACAGGAAAACAAGCCCTATTATATGGGTTCATGGAGATCTAGCAAAACTATGAAAATATTGTAATTCTCCAGCTTTAAGAAAGCCAGTTCATTTCAAAGCCAGAAGAGTGGGAGTTATGGCTCACTCTGATTCTTCCTGTTCACCAAGAAGCCCATTGTGTCTGAATAGCAGTCAATCACCAGTGAGTTCCCTCTGTGGCCCCAGTGGATGGCCTTAGGGCCACTAGGGGGAAAATCACTTGTAATTCACAGGACCCCAAGCTCTGACCAATGGATCTGTAATCATAAGTTAAAGGAACATAGAAATATAGGACCCTATTTCTTGGGAACATCTAAGCAAAATAATGTCAAATCTGTGAAAATACACTGGGCATCTCCCACTAAGTCTGAAACCTTATGTTAGGTGCTGTGTAGTATATAGAAATACAAATGTCAGAATTAGGGTACAAGTAATAATTTCTAGGTTAAAAAATCAAGAGCATATGAAAATCAAGAGCCTAAAAGAGAACCTAGTTTTCCAATATGCTTGACTATAAAACGACCCATATGATTTTGCTAGATGCTTTGCTATGCCGGTTTTATTCTACCTGGGCCAGTTGCATTTTTTGAGCACCTCTGCTCATGGAAGGAAAATTGAATTAGGCACCAGGTGAGAGGAAGGTTTCAACTGTAAGATTATAGTTAAGATTAACTTTAATCTTAACTGTAAGGTTAAAATTGATAATCCACAAATGAACAGTTTATAATCAGACAGTTAAAGAGTTTGTTATAAAGCAACCGATTACCAAATTATAGAGCCACTTTTTAAAAAAACTGAGGTAAATCATATAAGTGAATTTTCTAGTTTTTCCAGAAACAAATACTGTGCTGAAATCCTTTCTTTACCTCAAGTTTTTCAGTAAGACAGACACTAATTGTTCGGCTTATGTTTTGTGAAGATAGCCTGAAAAATGGTTATTTTCAAAAATAAAAGTGACGATTACTGGAACCTTCTTTTAAGATCTCATAATGTATTTTCAGGATAGGGACAGCTCAAGAACTACAGAGAAAATGAATGAAGAGCTTACTGCTCATGACCTTTACCTCAAACAAAGAACCCATTCCTGAAAACTTCTTTAACTGTTACATATTTGATAATGAATAAAATTTAGTGTGACAAATTAAATTAATGATGAACCCTCTCCAAAGGGCCATATTGATATTCTTTTGTCACTTATAAACTGATCCAGTGGTGTGGTTTACAGTAACATTGTTTATAGCAGCGTTTTTCAAACTTTTGGTTTTTGTGTTTTTTTTATTCTTTTTTTTTTTTAAGCTGGACACCAATGATAAGAAAACTTGTGGGTTTTAGAATCCCTACACGCTCTTAGAAGTTATTGAGACTGCCAGAGAGCTTTTGCTTATTTGGGCTATATCTATTGTATTTATCATATTAGTTATTAGAACTGGGAACTTAAAATTATCAATTCATTAAAAAACCCATTACATATTAATTTAAATAACATATTTTTATGAAAAATATAGTTTTCCAAACAAAAAAATTTACTGAGGAGTGATACTGGTTTACATTTTTGTAAATCTTTTTACTTTTTTTTTTTTAAATCGTTTATTGTTTTTTTTTAGAAACAAGGTATCTGCTATGTTGCCCAGGCTGGACTTGAACTGGGCTCAAGCAATCCTCCAGCTCAGTCTCCCAAGTAGCTGGGACTACAGGCATGTTCCACTGCACCCAATTGTAAATCTTTTTAATGTTTGACTTAATAGAAGAAAACTGGATTCTCATATTTGCATCTGTATTCAGTATGTTGCAGTATGTTGTTTTGGTTGAAGTATATGAAGAAAATCCAGCCTCACATACAAACGTAGTGGGAGGCAAAAGGGGGTATTTTTTTTTTTTTTTTTTGAGACACAGTCTCACTCTCTTGCCTCGGCTAGAGTGCCGTGGTATCAGCCTCACTCAGAGCAACCTCAAATTCCTGGGCTCAAGTGATCTTCCTGCCTCAGCCTCCCGAGTAGCTGGGACTACAGGCACGCGCCACCATGCCCAGCTAATTTTTTCTATTTTTAGTTGTTTGGCCAATTTCTTTCTATTTTAAGTAGAGACGGGGTCTCGCTCTTGCTCAGGCTGGTCTCGAACTCCTGAGCTCAAATGATCTGCCCTCCTCGGCCTCCCAGAGTGCTAGGATTACAGGCGTGAGCCACCGTGCCTGGCCAAAAGGGGGTATTTTAATAGTTTTTTCAGATAATTATGTCTTTGATACTGCACCAAAATGCAACAAATGGTAGTTTCTTAAGGGATAATTGCAGTGTGGGATCTATATCACTGTATCAGTGAATTTTTCCTACTATTATACTAAAATCCATTAATTTATCTTGATTTTGGAATGAATCTTTTAGCCCTGAATGATTTTATAATGTCCTACATTGGAAAATATTGATTCAGTGAGTTACTCAGTTTTTTCAAATGTTGACCATTTTATTATACACCATCAAAAAATTATATCTGTCAATATTTATAGTGATATCGTCAGAAACATCGTTAAGTATGGGAAAGCTGTCACAGTCGTGGTAGGAGGCACGAGTTTTCCAAAATTCTAATTTTTGCTTGGAGGTTGGAATTTTATCACTGGCACCAAGTATTGTCACTTGTTTTCCTCAATGTTACAGACCACTTCTTTCATTTTGGAGAAAATGTCTGCCAGATAGTCAAGCCTGAATAACCACAGTTGTCTGTCAATCACTCTTTCACATAAAATGGTGTTCTCTGAAAACAAGCAGTTGGTCAAGCTTGTAACTCAGTTGCTCAAGCACTTCTCCTCGAGACAGCCAGTAAAAGTGTTTTATGTGTAATTCCCATATTGTCACAATGAATTATTTGTATTGTTTTATCAAAGATGTCTTTAACTGGCCGGGCGCGGTGGCTCACGCCTGTAATCCTAGCACTCTGGGAGGCCGAGGCAGGCGGATCGTTCTGAGCTCAGGAGTTCGAGACCAGCCTGAGCAAGAGCGAGACCCCGTCTCTACCAAAAATAGAAAGAAATTAATTGGACAGCTAAAAATATATATAGAAAAAATTAGCCGGGCATGGTGGTGCATGCCTGTAGTCCTAGCTACTCGGGAGGCTGAGACAGTAGAATTTGCTCGAGCCCAGGAGTTTGAGGTTGCTGTGAGCTAGGCTGATGCCACGGCACTCGCCCCAGGCAAGAGAGTGAGACTCTGTCTCAAAAAAAAAAAAAAAATGTCTTTAACTGATCCTGTCTTTTTTTAAAAACATGAGTGCAGAGTGGTAAAGAATACAGTGACCATACAGTGACAATTCATGTAATTTGTTGCCACTGCCTTGGTTTATGCATTGCCAGCATTTTTACCCACTGTTGCATTTGCACAATCATTGCAAATGTCAACACAATGAAAAATGTAGATAAAGTCTTAATGTTATTGTGAAAATGGTTTTGAGCTCACAGATCCTCTGAAAGGATTTCAGGGATCCACCCTTTGGGTTCCCCATGGATCACTCTTTGAGAACCACAGGTTTATAGGAATGTTCCATTTATTAAATTGTCACAAGTGCTCATGCTCTTAAAACCCTAGGTGTATATTTCCTTGAATTTGGTAGCCGTTTAAAATGACGAGTTGCACTATTAGTTATGATAACGTTCTGCTGGGGTGATGACTGAGGTCATTCTCTTTGTTTCTCTTTCTTCAGGTGACCTCGTGATTCTCGATGGCGCTCCCACTGCAGGCTGGCTGCAGGGCCGAAGCTGCTGGGGTGCACGGGGCTTCTTCCCATCATCATGTGTCCGCGAGCTCTGCCTCTCCTCACAAAGCCAGCAGTGGCACTCCCAGAGTGCCCTGCTTGAGATTCCTGAATATTCCATGGGACAAGCCCGGGCCCTGATGGGGCTTTCTGCACAGCTGGATGAGGAGTTGGACTTCAGGGAAGGGGATGTGATTACCATTATTGGAGTTCCTGAACCAGGCTGGTTTGAAGGGGAGTTAGAGGGCCGAAGAGGCATTTTTCCGGAAGGTTTTGTAGAGCTTTTGGGGCCCCTGCGGACTGTGGATGAGTTGGTAAGTTCTGGAAACCAAGGCGACAGCCTTGTTAATGGTGAAGTAGATACCCCCATAGAAGAAGAAGAGAGAGGGCCAGACGAGGATGATGGGCAGCCGGGGACCTACGGGATTGCCCTCTACAGATTCCAAGCCCTGGAGCCGAATGAGCTGGATTTTGAGGTAGGGGATAAAATCCGAATTCTGGCGACCTTGGAAGATGGCTGGCTAGAAGGCTCGCTGAAGGGCAGGACAGGCATCTTTCCTTACCGGTTTGTAAAGTTATGTCCTGACGCACAGATGGAGGAAAACATGGCCCTGCCTCAGGAAGGCAACCTTGCCAAGATCCCTGAAACTTCTCTGGATTGTTTGGAGGACTCCTTAGTAGTAGAGGAACAAAGACATGAGTCTTGTGAGTATGAGGCAGAGAAGTCCAACTATGTTATTTCCGAAACATCCTCCTCTCCCCTAGGTCATCTGACTTCTGAGTATGAAGCAAACATAAACTCTTACCAGGATGAAGGCACCTCAGGAGGGCCCCCGAGAAGCCCAGGCATGGAGCACGAAAAGCCTCTTGCCAAGGACTCTTCCACGACTGACCCTTTGGAGGTAGCCAACGGTATTTCCTCCCAACCTCAGGTACCTTCTCATCCCAGACCGCAGAAAAGCCAGTATTACTCTACAGCCAGAGGGAGCCACCCACGCTCAGAACAGTACTCGGACCTTCTTCCTCTGGAAGCAAGGACTAGAGACTACACCAGCCTACCTCCCAAAAGAGCGTATTCCCAGCCGAACACTCTTCAGAGGCCGGTGCCCCCTCTTCACAGGGGCTCCTCACTTTCAGCCTCAAGGGTGGTCAAACCCAGCCAGTTGAGCTCTCAGCTCCAGGGCATAGCAAGGTGTGCTAAAAAGCACCTTATACCAAAAGAAAATGTGTCCAGCTTTTACTCCGCATCAGAGAGATCAGAGATGAAGCCTGGTCCACAAGGCAAAGGGCTCGCTGTGGAGGCAGCGACGCTTTCACAGGGAGATGGCGGCGTTGACCTGGATTCTAAGTTGACACAACAACTGATAGAGTTTGAGAAGAGCCTGGCAGGGCCTGGCACAGAGCCAGATAAAATTTTACGCCACTTTTCCATCATGGACTTTAACTCCGAGAAGGATATTGTCCGAGGTTCCTCAAAGTTAACCACCCAGCAGGAGCTGCCTGAGAGGAGAAGGGCCCTAAGGCCACCGCCACCCCGTCCCTGTACTCCGGCATCCACTTCTCCCCATCTGCTGGTTGACCAGAACCTGAAACCTGCACCACCCTTGGCCGTGCGACCCTCTCGCCCAGCTCCCCTGCCTCCCTCGGCACAGCAGAGAATGAACGCAGGGTCCCCCAAGCTCCTGAGCCGACACTGTCCTGGCTGTGAGACCCTAGAAAAGGACAGCCCTGAGCACATGGACAAGAGTCTGGACCAAACTTCCCCCTGTCCCCTAGTGTTGGTGAAGATTCAGGAGATGGAGCAGGACTTGGATATGTACAACAGGGCTCAAGAGGAGCTAAACTTACTGCTGGAGGAGAAGCAAGATGAGTCATTAAGGGCAGAGACCCTTGAGAATCTCGAGTTCTGTGAGAGTAACATTGAAAGTTTGAATATGGAACTCCAGCAACTTAGAGGTAAGTGATCTGGGAATAACATACGCTGGTTTCTTGATACTCAAGTCTAGGTAACAGCCTACCCATGTGTTTTAGGGGTATGTTACCATCTTTGATCAGCAAAGAATGATTTACATTTTTACTACGTGATTTTCTATTCTGTCACCACAATTATTAATGCATTGCTCCATCTTGATACATTCTATGACCATGGTAGCCTCCTGACTTCATTTGCTGCTCGGATAAGGAATCTCAACCCTCAGAGATGTTATACCCCTGTTGACATTTATACCTCTTGTACTGTTACAGCATCCACAGCAGTTGTGCAGACGGGGGTTCCCTAAATATAACTTTCTCTAACCAGGCTCTATTAAGGACTAGACTTCCAGGCTAAGACTCATGAGAAAACTGTGTCGTGTGTCTTTGTGGTCCAGGGACTAGATTTCATCGACAATAATAATAGCTAATATTCATTAGCATATTAGTCCAGCTCTCTTTGCTTACACAGAGAATCTTCATAGCTAGCCTAAAGGTACAGGGATTATTCACATGGGAACTTTATAGATGAGGAAACTAATGCTTAGAGAGATTAAGTAATTTGCCAAGGGAACTGGGATTTAAGCTTGTGTTTTTAACTACTTCAGTTTACTGCTTCCTACCTTGCACATTCAGAAATTCAAATTCTGTCCCTTAATTTGGGGATGATCAGCCTCTGGAGAAGACTTCATTCATATTCACCAGACTCATAAGAGAAATAATTGATAAAGTAGGAAGAGTAGGAGAGGGAGGCAAGTGGTCTAGGGCCCAGGGAGAACAGGACTGCATGTCACTTTTGGCCTGAGTACCACAGACCTCTGAGCTAAGATGTCATCAGGAACGTAAATAATAAAGAATAATCTGGGGATCTAGGACTAGCAGGACTCGAATAAGAAAAAAGAGCAGAAGGATCCCAGTCAAGAGAGCCTGGAGCGGGGTGGGAGACTGACTGCCTCCCCTTCCACCTTAGGTCTCTAAGAGTGAATGAAAAATATTTTTGTTAACTACGTAATTATTTTTATTTTTAATGTCCAGAGTGTGTAATATAAGGGCCAGAACTTCTTCCCAGACTCAATTTTATAAATTCTCCATTGGCTGGCGGCCACTAGGGATACTTCTCCTTGTCTAACTTGGTTTCTGGGAAGGCTTCATTCAAGTCCTTGGGTCATCTGATCAAATAGAATTATGTTCCTCATCTTCTCCAGCTGTTTCTCATATTCCTCAATCCTGGCCTTCAAGAGAGACACCAACTCAGCACAAGTTTTCATATCTTCTTTTTCTTCAGCATCCACTTGGGCAGTATATTTATCCTCTGGTAGAGGAACCTTCAGGGCATTGAATTTCTTCTCAAAGTCATCCATCAAGCCTGCCTTGACCACATTGGCCCTGTAGTAAGCCCATTCAGTAGCTGGTGGATTCTCAGGTAGAGTAGCCAACCTGGGGTGAGGGTCTCATTCCAGGATTTCAGGGAATTAGCAATAGCCTTTTGGTTTGGGGGTATGATCTCTCCAAAAGCTACCCAGTCAATGGCTTTTAGAGCAAGTTTTCACCTAGCCATCTTGGGATCATTCACCGACCCCAACAGCCAACAGTGAAAAATATTTAATAAAAAATTCCAGCAAGAAAGTATTATTGGAATAATATAATTTTGTATACAATAATATAGATAATTTTATATATTATAATAATATATAATTATGTATAAAATAATAAAATTTTGAGTGATTTTCTGAAAGATGGATAGCAGATGATATTGCAGAAAGAGAGGAAACCTCTGTCCAAAATATGCTCAGGAAAGGACTGCTGTGCACGTGGACACAGTTCTAAGGGAACTACTGAAGACTTGGAGATGTGGCGACAGGAAGGTCCTAGATAGAGCAAACTCTGTGTGATTGATTAGGGCACAGCTAGGCAGCTGGGCCCTGGTCACTGTGCTGAACGGGACAGCCACAACATTTACCCTCAAGCTACAGCACAACGATGGATGCTTAAACATGTCCCCAGAAAGGTGTTCATTTAGTATGAGTATCTGAGCCCGTGGGGCAATACCAGATACCTTGATTTCAGAGTGCCTGGAAAGGAATACTGAGGGACCCTTGGCTGGCTGGGTGTTACATCCCCAGAGCCACAGCAAACTCCAGCATTCTCCATCACTTCCCATACCTACAGGTTTCAAGATATACCTGTAAAGTATTCTTGCATTAGATACATGGGTGGGAGAACAAAAGTCTCCCACATTCCAGGTGGCAGGAATTTTCCAATATTCCTAATAGTGACACTTTTTGGCATGAATAGTGTTCCGCAGAAATATTATATCTTCTGTGCTTAAGAACACTGTGCAGTGTCTTTAAATGGATAAATGGATTAATGGACTGGTACTGTGTGATGAGACTGGTGTGTCTTTTTCATTCACCTGACCTCCTTTTTCAGGACTAGTTTAATAATTCAGACTGTGCTTACTATTTTTTAAACTGCTAAATGTTTCATACTGTGAGAGACCTATAGTAGGTGGTTAGAGTCTCAATCAGGAAAACTTTGTAAAATCTGAATCCACAAATTCAGCTCTGGGTATGCTAATGTTGACTTGATTGATTTTTCAGTAGATGTATTGTTTATATCTATTGCTAATAGGATGAAATTATTCCTTGTAATCACGGACAATTCCTCTTAAGGTTATCTTTTTCTGTCTTCATAAAAGGTGTATCTAACAATATAAGCAGTCCCTCAAAACAGGTGGAAGTTAATCACTTTGATTATCTAGACTTTACTCGTCTAATCTACTTCTTCTGTACAATCTCTAATCTTAAAATTTAAGGCCTGAGATTTAAAGAACTTTCAATATAGCATTTACCTAATCTGATCAGTATTATATTTGGTTGTTTATTTGCCTACTGAGAAGAGAGATACTACCTGTTAACGTGTAATTTCCCACATACCTGGTGTGGTGTTCTACACGTGAGAGGGATTTGTTAAATACTTGATCAGTGGAATTTCGTTTAACTGGATGAATTTGTATCGAATTGCCTACTCCATCTCCCATAGCTTTCCGAGATCTCCTCCCTCTGTTGTTACTTTGAGTTGGCCTACTGGGGAGCTGGCGCCTGCCAGCACAGAGATGCCACCCCGCTTCTCAGACACAGTTAATGTAGCAGAATAGTCCAGTGCTGTGCCAGACCCACAGTGAGGTTCTTTACTGTAGCTATTGCTCCTTTTTAAGACCCTGCAATTATGAAGTCATGAGCACTCATTTTCTAGAAGCTCTATTTTTTTTCCTGTGTGGTATGTTAACCTTTTATAGTTGTCTGTGTCCGTAGGTATCTTTCACATGGCAAGCATAGTTGTTTTATAGTCTGTGTGTGATTCTAAGATATTCAGTCCTAGTGGGACTGTCTTTAATGTCACATGGGCCTGGTTCATGTGATCTAGACTCTGTGTGTGTCTGGGTATCTTTTACTGTGCCCTTGTTGTAGTATTTTGGAAAATTTCATCACCTGAGATGATGAGATAAAGGCATCTGACTCCAGAGGGGATTTGCATTTGTTTCTGTCACTCACTTGTGGTCAGCTGATGTTTCCAAATTCCTGAAAGTTAGTAATCTTTGGAATTCAGGGACAAGAAATTGAAATTCCTGATGATTCCTGTATTATAACTTACTCTGTAGTTTATTAAAACTCTTCGTTTACACGTTCTTAAATAATAGTAGTGACCAGAATCAATAGCAAATACTTTTCTTGTGATAGGATTACACTAAAATTTTCAGAGGTCATGTATTTATGTATGAAATAAATGCATGGTGTGTTATTACTATCAACCAAAATGTTGTGATATGATTATATATTTTCATAACATGTAAAATGTTCTCTACCTGATAGACTTTTTTTTTAAAAGACTTGACTTTTCTAGAGCAGTTTTAAATTCACAGCAAAATTGGGAGGAAGGGACAGAGATTTCCCATGTACCCCTTGCCCCCACACATATGTAGCCTCCCCCATTATCAACATTTTAAAAGCATTTTTAACTTCTATTAAAATAATTTTAGATTTATACAAAAGTTGTAAAAATAATACAAAGCTCCCATATACCCTTAACTCAGCTCCCCCTAACCTTAACATCTTACATAACTATAGACTATTTATAAAATCAGAAAAGTAACATGATAATAGACATTTAATAATATAAAACATTTAAAGAAGGGAACGTTGGAACCAAATAAATGTCAAATAAAAATCATTTAAAAATTGAAAGATAAAACCACAAATATTTAGTATTTAAAAGTTATTGTTAAAATAGAATTTTAAATACACAAAGTACAAGTTGCCCTATGGAATAATACTGATGTTTGTTTTGCGACTACTATTCCAGACTTAGAAAAAAGTTTTTTATTTTATGTTGACGTTGGTTGAATTGTTAAGGGTGTATCCAAAAGCATCTCTAGGCAGGGCTCATGTAAGCTCATTTGCTTTTTTAAAGATGAAAATATTTGTCTGCTTGTTCTGATTTTCACTTTGCCAGTGAAATTGACATTGCTTTTGCCAATTCAAATTTTGGATGAGTTTCTGATTTTGTGTAGGAGTATTTCACAACATTATTCACATCTAATCTTTGCATTTCTTCTGTTAAAATATTTACAGAGAGTGGCTCACGCCTGTAATCCTAGCACTCTGGGAGGCCGAGGCGGGAGGATTGCTCGAGGTCAGGAGTTCGAGATCAGCCTAAGCAAGACCCCGTCTCTACTAAAAATAGAAGGAAATTAGCCAGACAACTAAAAATCTATATAGAAAAAATTAGCCGGGCATGGTGGCGCATGCCTGTAGTCCCACCTACTCGGGAGGCTGAGGCAGAAAGATTGCTTGAGCCCAGGAGTTTGAGGTTGCTGTGAGCTAGGCTGATGCCACGGCACTCTAGCCTGGGCAACAGAGCAAGACTCTGTCTCAAAAAAATAAATAAATAAATAAATATATATATATACACACACACACACACACACACACACACACACACACACATTTACAGAGAACTGTAACCTATAGAAAATATTAAGCACTGGAAAACACTGGGCAAACATTGTTGGGTAGTATCCAAATAATGGAACGTTTGCCTCTCTGAGCAAGATTTAACACTACACAGAATCAAGTGTCAGAATTGCTGATTTAAGGACTTAACTTTGCTTCCAAAACTTGATATTTCTAGGATCATCACAAGATTTTTATAAAGCATACTATGCAAATAAGCTTATTAATATTTATTTTATTTGCAAGAGTGATTTACTGTAGCAGCAGCACACAGCGCTATGAGCACACACGCTTGTAAACACATGCATAACACAGCAACAACTAATAGCAAAACTAAGTGTTCAGATCCTGACCCTGACCTGGAAACCATTTCCTAGTTCCTGGCAATGTCAACTTTAGTTAGTTGACATTGGTGGATTCCTTCAAACCCACAATGTCTCTACATTTGTTGTTAGGATTTATTCTCACAGAAGAATTCTAGTACTTCCTCTTATTTTCCAGATTTCTCAACTGATTCTTCTTAGGATTTAGCAAGACATATACATTTCCCAAAAAAATGCCAAGAAGGAATTTCTACGTGGAAACAGTAGTTGTTCTTAGCCCAGGTTCAACTTAAACCAATTTCAAGGCCTGATGTACCCTGTGCCTTGGATGACCAGGTTGTTGGAATCCCAGCTGTAATTCCACAAGAGGGCTGGTCCAATTCCAGTTCACCCTCAGGAGTTCTTTGGAATCTTAGCATTTTGTAAGAAAAGTCTCCTTTTAGACTTCTCACCTTGCAAAAGCCTGGGCTTTGAGGTGGTTTTTTTTTTTTTTTTTTTTTTTTTGAGACGGAGTCTCACTCTGTTGCCCAGGCTGGAGTGCCGTGGTATCAACCTGGCTCACAGCAACCTCAAACTCCTGGGCTCAAGCGATCCTCCTGCCTCAGCCTCCCAAGTAGCTGGGATTACAGGCATGTGCCACCATGCCTGGCTAATTTTTTTTTTTTTTATTTTTAGTTGCCCAGCTAATTTCTTTGTATTTTTAGTAGAGGTGGGGTCTCACTCTTGCTGAGGCTGGTCTCAAACTCCTGACCTCAAGTGATCCTCCCTCCTAAGCCTCTCAGAGTGCTAGGATTACAGGCGTGAGCCTCGTGCCCGCCAGCTTTGAGGTTTTGACCCTTCTCCCAGTGGGCTAGTCAAACAAAAGGTTAGGTTTCCTGGGGCTGGCAGATGCCCACAGGCAGGACATTCCTGTGGTCAGTTACCTCTCTGGGTTCCAGCTTTCCCTCTGCTTTTGGCCTGTAATTTTTTAACCATCTCGTCAGAGTATCGATGGTTTTAAGCAGATATTTTTATATTTCTGCTAACTTTTTAAGCTTTTTTCCTTTGAGAGGGCTGGTCCAAATAACCTAGACTTCGATTGTTGAAAATAAAAAGCCCAGTTATTAGTATGAATAGTTCTGGGTAAGCCAGTGTTTGGCTCTGACTGAGTGTTAGGAGTTTTAAATTTGCAATTTCCATGTGGAGTCAGGGTAGAACACTAGATGGTATTTGTGATTATTGTGTTTTGGGAAGTGAAATTTTTGTTTTATGGGCTTTTGTATGGTATTCAGACAAGTCACCCATTCATCCAGGAAATACGTACGTGTTTATTTTTTTACCGTGTGCCAGGCATTGTGCTAAGGGCAGGGTATACGATGATGAACATTATAGATGTGCTTTCTGCCCTCAAGGAACTTCCAGTCAAACGAGTTGCTAATTAACAAGTTAAGGTTCATCTCTCAAACACTGTACCTTCAAATCTGATGAATGGGTTGTCTGACTCCTGAAGCGGTAGAAAGGTTGAGGGTTAGTCCTGAGACTTGCAGATGTCCCAGCACATGTTACTTTTAGAAGCCCTAATTAGAACTACATAGTGTCACCCTGAGAGAGTCTCATTTTAGCATATTATTGTCTTTTTCTGTCTCTAGGTGAGGTTCACATGCCTGAATTTGACGAGTAGGTTGCGCAGTCATTTCTTTAATTAGCAAATAGTTCTTGAGCACATACTATGAGCCAGGTACTGGCTACATATTGATTAATAAAAAAGACATAGTCATAGTATTATTCATATTCGTGTGTCTTTGAAACCCTAGTGAGCATACTGATATTGACTTCTATAGTTAATCATCCTGTCTGACTTGCCACCTTGGAATCATGGCCATAGAGTTACTTTTGCTGTTGGTCACAGCCAGGACCTGGTTGTTCTAAGTGAGTGCAGTGGATGATTCAGTGCAGAGTGAGTCAGCCTCCCTCCTCCACGTCAGGAACCTTGCTCCTAAATGTCCCTCTTCCCAGCCTTTAAGGTAATGCCAAAGGGAAGGCTGACCAGAGACTCTAAGACTAATTTTTAATGATGACTGTTGCAAATTAAATCAGAATATGTTTTTCAGGAAAGTAATATTTTCAGCAAGATATTGGGCGGGATCTAAGGTCCACTAAAGAGACACAATAGATTAACAAGTTAGAGAATTACTGATATGGAATAATAACATTTACACTAAAGTAATACATAATCTTCTAGATAGATTTTTAAAATTTGAAAGTGTAGTTTTTCTATATACAGAAGCAATTTGTCATTCTGAAGACTCCTTGGAATACTTCAGATGTAAGAATTCTTTCTCTTGCACTGGTCTTGTGCCTGGGGGGAAAAATACTAAAAAAAAGAAATTATTTCTCAAACTAGGGAAAGATAATAAAGTGAACTAGCCAAATCAGTTTGTAGTCTTCTAAGATGATGACAGTTTATGTAAAGGAAATAACAATCTTTCTTTCAGGTTTCTCAGTACATAAGAAAAAAGCAAATATCTCCAACTTGCATAGCATCTGGCGCAGGGTGTTATTTCTAAAGGATTTCATCCTGGTATTAAACGGCAACCATAGTCAGAACCCATTAATAGTCTATGTTAATTCAGGACAGAAACTAGTTTTTCCTTTTAGGATAGATGGTTTCATGTATGTCAAGAAATGTCGCTTAAAATGGTTAACTGCATTATAACTGACCTGTGAGTCACTATGCGTAGCAGTTTGTCCTGTAGCTCTGCAAACATTTCCTCACTCTCAGCTCCAGGCAGAAGGGTGGAGAAGCTGGAATAGATCCAAGTACTCTAAGTATAGGTTTCACATTTCACTGAGGCACTTTTACTGTACTGTAAAAGACCTCATCAGCTAGCCTGAGACCTTCAGTCATGAGCATGCCTGTCATCATACCCCTACCTGAGTGCGCTGCCTCCTTTTACCATTTACCGGATGTAGCAAGACCCAAAAGACAGGACAGTTATTCAGCCAATATTATTGAGCACCTACTAGACTCCAGACAGTGTTCTGGAGTTACAGCAGTGATCTCCGCCCTCACGGGGAGAGACAATAAGTGAGTAAAACTATAAATATATAATATGTTAGAAGGCAAAAGAATCTATGGAGAAAAGAAATCAGAGATGACCTCCTGAAAAGTGAGATTGTCGGGAGCCAGCCAAGCCATTTTTGGGGGTGCGGGGAATTGTTCCAGGAGCACAGGACAGCCTATCCACCTATCCAGCCTATCCAGGCGGATAGGATAAGTACAAGACTACGCCTGGTGTTCGAGAAATAGCAAGGAGGCCAGTTCAGCCAGAGCAACAGCACAGGCCTTGTAGTTCATTCAGAGTAAAAAAAGAGAAGCCACTGGAAGGTTTTGAGCATGGAAGTAATGTGACCTGACTTAAAACTTAACAGAGGCACTCTGGCTGTAGTCTTGCAAATAGACAGAAGAGACACAGGTAGAGGCAGAGAGACCACTTAGGAGGCTGCTGCAGTGACCCAGGCAAGGGATGCTGCAGCCTGGACCAGGACGGCAGCAGTGGGGTTGGTGATACGTGCTCAGCTCTAGGCATATTTTGAGTTGGAGCCAGTAGGACTTGCTGGTGGATTGGGTGTGAGGTGTAAGAGAACGAGAAGAGTCAAGGATGACGCGGAGGTGAGCACCTGGAAGGATCAGAGTTGCCATTAATTGAGGGCTGCGGGGGCAGAGCTCAGGAGCTCAGCTTCGCTTACGTCGAGTTGAGTTGCCCACAGGACATCCAGGTAGAAGTATTGATTAGGCAGCTTGATATACAGGCCCAGACTTCAGGGGAGAGGTCAGGGCTGGAGACCTGAATCTGGGCATTGAGAGCACGTAAACATTATTTAAAGCCGTGGCATTTAGTGAGACTTCCAAAGAGAGAGCACAGATACATGGAAAGAGAAGAGGCTGAGGCTGAGCCTGTTCCATTTAAACCGTTCACACCCTTCAGAGTATATCAGAATTACCCAAAGCACCTCTGATCTTAGTATATCCTAGTCTTTTTATTTACTTTTACAGAGCTCCCAGATTCTGTTTCCTGCTTTTGCCCCACTTCTCCCAGTCAGTCGTCTCTTCTCACCAATGCTTGTTTCTTCCTCAGTTGGGGAACTTACCTTTCTGTCGCAGGTGCCCTCTTCTCTCGTTTCCAGACCCCTCTGTGAGCGGCCTCTTTAGCCGTAGCAATGGAGTCTGCTTTACAGCTCCTCCCAGTTAGCCCTTAGCCTGAGAGGCAGCTGCACCGTAGGAGTAGAAACCACGTTCCTGGTCATGTCAGTATTCCTGAATTCCTCCTGCGTGCGGGGTAATGGAGAATATAGGAGAAGATGATCCAGAACTTAGCCCTGGGGCACTGCAATGTTTAGGAGCGGGAGGGACAAGGGAGATAAGCCAGCGAAGAAGAGCAGCCGGTGAAGCAGAGGGAAAGCCTAGGGACGAAACAGTTGCAAGAAAGGGAAAGTGACCGGGTCGCAAAAGCTGCTGAGAGGCCAAATATGATGAAGTCTCAGAAAAGGCCATTGGATTTGGTGCCCTTGTCAAGAACAGTTTCACTCAGGTGATGATGATGGAACAAAAGCCCTACTGGAGGCCAGGCACAGTGGCTCACACCTGTATTCCCAGCAATCTGGGAGGCTGAGGGGGGAGGATTGCTTGAGCCCGGGAGTTCGAGACCAGCCTTGGCAACATAACAAGACCCCATCTCTACAAAAAAGTAAAAAAAATTAGCTGGGTGTAGTGGCACACACCTGTAGTCCCAGCTACTCTGGTAGCTGAGGCAGGAGGATCACTTGAGCCTGGGAGTTTGAGGTTGCTGTGAGCTATGACCGTCTCTCTGTACTCCAGCCTGGGCAACAGAGCAAAATCCTGTTTCTAAAAGAAACAAAAAGCTCCATTGTGGTGGGTTAAAGAGAGAATGAGAGGTAAGGAAAGAAAGGTGTTGAGCACTTGGCATGCTCAAAAGTCTGTCAAAGAGCTTTGCTATAAAAGAAAGCAAAGAAACGGGATGGTAGATGGAGTGGACATGGATGGGGCCAGAGGAAGTTGTTCGGAAGACGGGAAACATCATGGTTCACAGGCTGACAGGACTGATGGGCTCAAGTGGGCGTGTTGAAGAAACAGGAGAGAGGGCCTGACTGCCAGAACCAAGTGAATCGTCAGGAGGGGTGGGACCCAGTGAGCTACAGAGAGAGTGGCCCAAGATCAGAACAGGACAGTTCCTCTACTGGGAGGGAGCAGAGTGTATGGGTTCAGAGGCAGTAGCATGGCAGGTTTGGTAGTGAAAAGGTGAAGAAATAGGCTTAGAGAGATTAAATAACTTCCCCAAGATTATATAGCTAGTACGTGGCAGTCGGGATTCAAAGCCAGGGCTATCAAATCCTGTGTTCTTAACCTCTAAGGTAGACTGCCCTCTCTAGCGTGTGCCAAATAAATGCTGCACGCATCATCATTAAACATTTAAGTACCTACTGTATACACCATCTACAGAGCTGTGCTGGAGAAAGGAAGAAAAGGTAGATGTGGCCTTGTGCTCAAGGAACTTTCAGTATAGTAAAAGGAGATAAGCAAGTACTAGGAAGTAACATAGGTTAGATGAGAGAGAGATTTGTAAGGTGCTCTGGAAAACAGCAAGAACTGTAGGAATCCGAGTGTCCCTGGGGCAGGGTCCTAGAAAGTGAGGAGGGGTTGACCACCAGACTGCCGGGACGGCATGGACAGTTTCAGAGGCATTAACAGTTTAGGGAATTATATGTTCTTATTCGGTTTTTTGTTTGTTTGTTTTACAATTTTCTCCCTTTACCTTGCCTCTGCCTTCTCCCTCTTTTCTCTCCCCTCCCAAATCCTGCTGGCCCAGCCTCACTTCTAGAATACGAGGCTGCATCTCTGTCCATCCTGGGCATCACACAGATGGGCGTGATGACCCGCCCACTCCTTAGGGCGGCAGAAAAGGGCCAGTGGAATGTTGCTGTCATGTAAAGCCAAGGGGAGCGCCAAGGGAGGGGGACTATCTACAAGGGTTGTATTAATATTTCAACAGCAGTCCTCGCATTGACAAAAGTAGAAAGTTATTCTCCCCTTTCCCTCAGCCGCATTTTTGTGTACACAGATTTATCACTCAAAAATAGCAACCCATTCACAGCCTTTGATTAGATTTAGGTCATAGGAATGCGGACTTAAAGCTGGGGCAGTGGACACCTTTTTGCAAACTGTCTTTCATACCCTAAAGGCCACAGGACTTAGAAAAGGAGGGGTGGGGGTCCCCTATTATAACCAACTATTCACTCTCCACTTACCCAGCGATAATAACTGGTATCCTCCTTCCCTATGGTTTAGTCTTGTCTTTTATCTCTGCTCTTGGTCGCTTCGCTAGGTGTGTTTTTCTTACACTGGCTTTATCAAAGATAACAAGTTGCTACAGAGAACTTTGTTTTCCATAACAGTTAGGGAAAGATTAATCTTTACTTTTAATTGGGCTAGAAATAAGCCAGATCATAGAATTTTAGATTTAAAGTGGCAAAGAAACCATTAGCTTCCTCGTTTCCCACATAAGAAAGCCGACAGCCACAGAGATTAAGCATAGCCACAAACTGGTTATTAGCAGAAATGGAACTTCTAGGTGTCCTGTTTCCTGCTCTCTGTGTTCTCTCCGTATTACACTGTCATTGTTGTAACTCATGATGAAGGCTGTTGTCCCAAATAATGCTGCTTTCCTATTGGTTCGGTGAACCACATCACGTGAACCACATCACAATCTTTATTGGGTTTAGGCAATAGGTTACAGATCACCGAGTGAGTCATTGGGGGCCGCCTTGTGTGTTACTGTGCCAGTGTATGTGCGTCCTGTGGTCAGGTGGGGGGGCCCAGCTCTGGGCAGGGTAGGTCGGCCAGGACCGGAGACAAAGAGGGAACAGTAGTTGGGGGGAAGGGTACATGACTCGACTCAGTAGTGGTCGGCTTCTGAGTTAGACCAGGACAGGGTTTATTTGTTTACTCCCTAGTTTGAGGGAACTTAAGAGTTTACTGCATTTTAAGATAGTCTTCCTAGTCTAGCGCCATGAAGTCAAACAGGCTCAAACCGTGGCCCTTTCCCGTACTAGCTTATGTGATCTTGGACGGGTTATTCAAACTGTCAGACTGTTTGTTTATCTGTGGTGAAATAAGGATAATACGTACTCTCCTTGCAGGGTAGCAAAAATGGAAATGAAAACTTAAATCAGCTCCCTAGGGCTGATCATAGCATACAGTACACGCTGAAAACACAGAGCTGCCAGGACTGTCGCCGCTGCTGCTGTTGGTCGGGAAGGTATGAGGGAACAGAGCAAGCGAACCGAAAACCTCCCGCGAGCATCGGAAGATTTGACAGTCTAGAGAGTCCTTCAGTAACTATCAGTAAAGAATCCAAAAGGCACCTAATAGCACATCAGGTATTTGAGGAAAGGAAAAAGAAGTTGTCAGGGAAAATAGATCCGTAGATTGTTAAAGCCGGAGGAATCCACGGAGTCACTGAGGCCGACTGCCTCATTTTATAGGTGGGTAGATTGAGTCCCAGAGAGAATAACTAGTTTACTCAAGAGTAAACATCTAATTATTAACAAAGCATATAACCCTGGTCTCTTGAGGGTCCTTTATATTATTTCACAAATAAGGATTAGATAAAAGTTCAAGGAATCATTCCCGGACATCTGATAAATGCCCAGACAGCTAAAAGAGTAATCTCATTAAGGCGTGACTCTTAGCATGTTCCTCCCCTACTCAAAACCCTTCACTGTCCACTGAATAAAATGAACAGCACTCATGACATTTGGGATCCGCACCAACCCACCCCTCCGGCCTTTTATTACTTTTCCCACATGTTATATCCTTCCAACTATTCCCCATTCCCCGTGTGTGGAAAGTCGGCAGAGATCCTGCTCATCCTTGAAAGCCCTGTTCAAATGCCACCACATCTACAAAGCCTCCAGTGGCCACACCAGGGACTTTGTTTTGTTGCCATTGGGTTTGTGTCAGTTACACGGCACTTATCACACTCGATTTTACTTTATAGTGCATTGCTCCTGCATTGTAAGGCAGGGAAGAACGTGTTCATCTTTTTGTCTTTCGCAATGCTGCATATATAATAGGTATCTGTCTAATGTTTGTTGAATGCAAACAGGCATTTTATACCTGCCTTTCTGATTTCTGGCCTCATTCTCTATTTCCTAAATATGTTGTATGAATTATAATAGCTTGAAAAGAGATTTAGGAAATGAATGTTTTTGATGCTTCTCTGGCATGACATGTATCTGGGAAAATACGAAAGTGTACACAGCCTTATTCTTCTGGAGAAGAGTTTTTACCCTGTCAAATTACTCACATACCAGACTGGAGTAAAAGGAAGTACTTTTTCTTCCTTCAGTGGGAATGTGTCTGCAGCCAAGAGCTTGAATGGCTTGTGATTTGAGTGTACACTCACTGGTAACTTGAACCCTATAATAGCAAAGCACTCAAAGGAGGAAGAGTTCTGCCTCTAGGTAAAGGGAAGGGAGTCCTGAAGGGTTTCAGATGTCCACGGATTAGCGGGGTGGACTTAGAGGATGGGGAATGGAAGTACGGTTTGAGCTGCGTATGAGAGCATTTATTTATAGCCCTGGTGGCTTCCTAAAAGATCAAAGAGGCAGTCGAGATTGATATGTGACCTCACCTGGGGGCTTTTAAGGGGGGCTGTTTCTCCTTCACACTGCTTTTCCTGCAAAGCGTTCAGAGTAGCAGAATGTTTCTGTCTTCAGCAAGTAAAGCAGTCAAGCCAGTTTGGCCAGCTTGAGGGAAACACCAAACAAAGCTGCCAACTCCAATCACATGAACTAGTTACTAATTATCTTCTGGCCTCCCAGGGAAAAGATAGAGTAGCTCGCTGATTGGATCCTGAGGTTGAAATAACTCCACATCTCTCTGGAGCTTCAGCCAACAGAAAAGAGTCTCTCAGTCAGTGCTTTGGGAGACATTTTAAGCAGGATAGATCCAGCCTTAGGCTAGACTGCACCTGTCCACAGCCCAACCCAGCCCATGGAAAGAAGTGTCTTTAAGCACAATGAATATGCGTGAAATCCACGAGGCTAGCAAAGAAAGGGAAGTGGAGAAGAAAAGGCACTGGGGCTCTGGCTGGGAGTACAAAGACGGCAGCCGCCTACGGGAAAGGAACTGTACCTTGGAGCTGGATGAGCTTCACCGAGAACATGACTTGGATCCCAGGTACCGGGCCAAGCGGCAGAATCGGCCCTACAGAAAAAGGGATTGTGGATACTGGGATTTTGAGCAGAGTGAACCAAGCTACATGAACTACAGGAAAGCAAATGGAAATGGAAAGGACCATGTGTACCACAGAGGCTGTGATGGTTACAGGAGACCGGGATATGTAGATTATGGGACTCCCAGCCTGGGGACGAAGGATAATTGGTTTATGAGAAGCCCAGATGTGACTCGGAAAGCTGGAGGATACAGAGGGACAAATGGCTTTGCAGAGCATAAGAATCCTGAGGACTCTACAAAAGCTGAACGATGGACAAGCTCTAGGAGTTTGGATGATTCTTTGGGGAATTTAGGTCA
The DNA here is from genome assembly GCA_004363605.1 of Indri indri. NCBI lineage: Eukaryota > Metazoa > Chordata > Mammalia > Primates > Indriidae > Indri > Indri indri. Next base: position 31,328 of record RJWJ010003530.1, on the reverse strand, counting down.
ACCTCAAATGTGGCATATGCACTATAGGAATTTTAATTATAATCTTGGGGATTGTCCAGAAACTAATTTTTATTATAGAGACCTCGACAATTTATATGATGTTCCTGAGAATTATACTAATGGTCATGTGGACTTTTTAGATCTGAATGGTGTCAATGAAGGTAAAGAATTTGTCAGATACTATAAAGAGGACAGGAATGTTTATCAGAATGATAAAATCTATCCCAAAGCAAAGACTCATAGCATGGATCACGGTGATTTTGATACAGAATATAAAGGCTATGATACTTTATTTGCAGACATTGAGTATGAATCCCATAATTACAGAGGAACAGATTCTTTCCGTCACATGGGGAATGCGGAGTATAATGGCATTGACAAACCAGGACGGATGGCCCTGGGGGGTGGCGGCATCATCCCGGATGGTCTGCAGAATCAGTGCGCTAGGGGAGGGCAAGGAAGAAGTCATTTTAGGACTCCTGAGAGCCCTTTACTGGAGACGAACACCTGGCATTTAGAGGAAGAGAGAAAATTAAACGGCCCAGAGACTTGGAGAAGGAATAGTTGTTTCCGCCGCACAGCACCCAGCACCCTGAGGCGCTCAGAGTTTGTGCAGAACAGGAAGAAAAACCAAGGTATGAACCCAGCCAGCCTTCTTAGAAGGATAAAGCATGAAAATAGATTAAAAGGGTGGTCAGAGCAGGTACCAGGTGAACCTGTGCCCCAGAGTGCTTATCACATGTATCTTGAGTGAGAGCGACTTAGAGATTCAGTTCCTTTGGAGGGCCTTGTACAGAGCAAGATTAAATACAGTGTTGTGAATATGTAACGTGTCACACATCATTCCCATGGAACTTCATTTATTCTTGGTTTCGTCAGTTGCCTTAATCTCTAGTGTCTCTCCATTCTTCAATATTTGTGTTCCTCTTGCGGGGGCACCAAGCTGAAATTTATTTTCCTGGCATATTTTTTTTTTCCTCTTAGTCCCTAAACTTCTTTAGACATTAGTGGAAAAGAAGACTTGTGTCGTTTTATCGATTATTCATTCCTTGACTTCCAGGAATCGTAAGTGAATGATGAGCACTAAAGCTCTGGTGGAATTCGGAAAATGATTCAAAGCACAATTGTGCTTTGTACATGTTAGGAATTCAAATCACTTCATCTCACCAGACCTTAACTAAGTCATCTGTAAAACAGGAAAAGTAGGAGTCTTTTATCACTTAGAGATTATTTCTTTTTTGCCATTGTGTCTTTTCTTCTTCAGTTCTGTGAAATGAACTTTATTTTTGCTGTGTTGTTTTTATAATTACTGGACTTCATGTTAAACCTTTTCTTTTTTTCAAGTTGTATGTTGTCCTCATGCCAAGCAGCCTTTCTGGTTCTGCCCAATTTAGGGGAGTCCAGGTTATGACCAGAGGATAAGAGTTAGAGTCAGAGAATGTGAACAATCGGGAAATTCCACCTCCTACCCTCCGCCTAAGTGGAAGGTTTCTCACCTAAGTCTCCTTCAGAACCAGCTGGCTGGTTAGGTTTGTACTGGGGGCCATCAAAGACTGAAAAGATAAGCCCCGCTGTGATCCTGGAACTGCCGGCGGTTCATCTGGTGGTCCTCCAACGTGGGCTTGATTTGACTTGAATTTCCAGGGACAAAGCAGGCTCTCAGCCTACATTTATAAAGATAAAAATGAAACCAAACCCGGCTTTAGTTGCTGAGGTATTTAGCAGGTAGTCATTTTTTTTCTAGTGCTTTTTCTCTCTGAAATGATAGGGATTGGATGACTTCTAAATTCCTCCCAGCTAAAAAAAAATAAATAATAAGTTCCTTATATTGCTTTTTGTATTGCTCCTATTCCCTTCCCCCACATCTATTCCTTCCGCGAACTTTGTTTCCTGTCTTTAGTTCCTTATTGTAGCAAGCCTCCTAACTGTAATCACAGTATGCTTATTCTGTTTCACTTAACAGGAGTCAAACCCTTCTCTCTGCAGTGTTGTAATGTGCCCTATGATCTCTGAAACCAGCTCAGTTCCACCTCTTATCATCTCCATTTTTACAGCTCTTTCTTTTTATTTGAGGACTTAACTTTTGAAAGTATATTCATGTTTAGCTTAATTGGCACCCCATTTTATACCCCTAGTATCATACTCAACCTGTAACAAAATCTTAGTCTTTATTAGAACTCTTCCTGCTTTCTAACATTCTTTGTTGGCTGTCTCACAGCACACACACCGTCACCCTTCCTGAACATTACATGGTAATAACAGAAATTACAGAAAGGAAACAGGCATTGGAGTTGGTCTGCCTTGAGTTCAAATCTCAGCTCCAGAGCCAGGCATAGTGGCACACACACCTGTAATCCCAGCTACTCAGGAGGCCAAAGTGGGAGGAGCACTTGAGGCCAGGAGTTCTAGACCAGCCTGGGCAACACAGCGAGACCCCCATCTCTAAAAAAATTTTTAAAAACTAGCCAGACGTCATGACATGCATCTGTAGTCCCTGCTGCTCAGGAGGCTGAGGCGGGAGGATCCCTTGAGCCCAGGAGTTAGAGGCTGCAATGAGCTGTGATCGTGCCATCGTGGTCCAGCCTGGGCAACAGTGAGACCCTGTCTCTTTAAAAAAAAAAAAAAAAAAATCTCAGCTCCATCATTTACTAATAGTGTAACTCTAGACAAATTACTTAACCTGTCAGAGTTTTGGGTTTCCCTATTTGTAAAATGAAGATAGAATAGTACCGGTCTCATAGTGAGATAGGTGCTATTATATAAATAAAACACTTAATCACATGTCTGGAACATAGTAGGTGCTCATAAATTAACATTTCTTAGTTAATCCACACACCTCCCTTCCCCTTTACAAGTTGCCCCATCAGACTGTCACTCCATGGTCCCCTGTCTCTGAGATCCAGATTGACAGTCACTGGACATCTGCCCTGAGACCTGTGAGCACCTCAAGTTTAGTTGTCCTAGTGGAGTGCCCATCCCTTCCTCCCCGCCTCCTCGCCCACTCTTCCCCACCCCACTGCTCAGTTGAGAGAGACAGCCCTGTTTAGTGGCTGCTCCCCAGACTATCTACCAGGCCTTCTTTCCTCACCTGCCTTATAGTTCCTTCTGGGGAGGCCTCCATCTGAGGTTTGTTAGGGCAGGTCTGCTGTGGTTTTGCCTTTAGTCCTAGGCTGTGGGCCCTAGTCCTCCTGAGAGGAGGTCCTTGCTCCTAAGGTACAGCTCCTCTGAGGTTTCAGTGGAAAACTGGAAGTGTTTATTGAACCTCCTAACTTGGAGGGACTCACATTTCAATGTCTGTCTTCCAGCACCAGACAGTGGCCACACATCTGCTGGGCTCTTTTGGCCTCCCGCTGGCGCTTTCTGCCGGGTTCCTTGGAGTTGCATCACCTGCATGCACAGCTTGAGGATTTGAGGGGAATTTCTGCATAGATTCTGGGGCTCTCTTCTCTGTGGCTTCCTCTTTTCCGGGATTTCCCCCTTAAGCCTCTTCAGAGCCCCAGACTTGAAGCTCTGGCTCCTCAGCCCAGTAAGAGGCCACTTGTTGGCTTTCCTCTTTTGCTTCATTCCCAGGGCTGAAAGACTTGAGAGCGCCCTGGGCGGAACTGGATAAATATGGATCCTACCTAAGTTTGCTTTCCTTGTTTTGAGTCAGATACCCTCTAGTTTCTGCCTGCTTTTGATGGCTTTTCAGTGCTTACATATAGGGTTTAAAGTACCTCGTAAAGAGTTGTTAGTGGTTATCAGTGGGAAGGATATTAACAATGCGAGCTACTCTGCCCTTACTTGACCAAGGGTTGGCACTAAGGTTTTGCACTTGCTAATAATATAAATAGTTACAATGGGAAGGGGACCTGGTGTTTCAAATTCCATGTTACCTGTGTTGAATTTAAGCGATATTAGGATATCTAAATGAAGAGCTCTTATAGAGAAAAAATATGAAATTCAGGTAAGAATTAAGGCTTAAGGTTCAGGGTTGGAAGGCTATGATGTAGGATCCTCTTACATTATTACTAGAAGAAATCTTACATATCAACAAATCCAGTGTTTTTATAAATAATGTGTAACTACTCATGATTGGGTCTTGAAGTCTATCCAGTAGGTTACAACTGGCCTTTTTGAAAAAATAAAAGTGAATTAAAAAAACATTCAGGCCAGGTGTGGTGGGTCACACCTATAATCCCAGCACTTTGGAAGGCCAAGGCAGGAGGATCACTTGAGGCCAGGAGTTTGAAACCAGCCTGGGCAATATAGCAAGATCCCGTCTCTACAAAAAATAGAAAAATTAGCTGGGCATGCTGGCGCCTGCCTTAATCCCAGCTCCTCAGGAGGCTGAGGCAGGAGGATCACTTGACCCCAGGAGTTTGAGGTTACAGTGAGCTATGATGATGCCACTGCACTCTAGCCTTGGCAACAGAGTAACACCCTGTCTCAAACAAAAAAAAAAAAAAAGAAAAAAACTTTCATGGCACATCTTATGTAGTAAAAGTAAGTATGTAATACTTTAATACTTTAACGTGTGTGTACAGACATACATACATGTATTGTGTAAATGTACGTGGGTATGTACCGAGTCACACTGTAAAGTGTGGCTCACAGTAAACAATGTTATGAGGATACAGAGCTCAGAGAATTGAAATGTGTGTCCAAGGTAATTCGGCCAAGCGTTAGACCAGGGACAGAATCTGGGTCTCTTGATGCCCAGACTCATGCTTTTCCTGCGTCGCCACAGTTGAAGCCAGAAGCGCAGCCACAGATTCATTCTGCATAAATGAACTTACAAGAGCAGACAAGTGTTGTGTTAGGGGAGCTGCGAAAGGAGGGTGCAACCATGTTATGCACAGCAGCGATACAGCAGAGGATACGGGTGGGGAAAGACCTTGCCTGTGGCAGTGGGTGGGGAATGGAGGCAGAGGCAGAGCATATGACAGGGAGTTTAGGAGGGAAATGATAAGGAAACAGAAGCAATTCCTTAAAAGTTTGGGTAGTAATTAACAGTGGAGCAGGAAAATCCTCTGTTTTGTTTTTCTCCCAAGATAAGAAAAACCTGCATAGATTTGAAGGCACTTTTGCTAGTGTTATATAGACAGTTCAGTTTTTAGGACTCTGATATTCAAGGTTTCTTTTCATTGCAAGTATGTGAACATATCATCTCTGCAGCAACTGTCTATATTCAGGCCTATTAATATACCAGCACATAGATCCCACACCCCCTTTGAATGCAGTTCAACAGGTATTTATTAACTACTGTCTGTATTTGGTGGTGTACCACGCATTGGGGATATCCAGAGAGGGCACCTCCCTCTTGCAGGTGTTTGCAGATCAGTTTAAGAGACAAAAGGTAAAAATATGAACAATGAAATACAATACAGAAGTTTATAGTATAGGCAGTAATGCTATGGACAGTCAGAAGGGAGAAAGACCAATTTTTGCTTGAGTTATTGGAAAAGACTTTTGGGAGATGTCTGAACCTGGCTAAAACTTAAAGGAATAATGGAGTTGAGATAGGCAGAGAGAAGTAGGGAGAACTTTCTTGGTTGGGGAAACTTTATGAGCAAAGATACAGTTATGTGCTGGGCACAGTGGCTCATGCCTGTAATCCCAGCACTTTGGGAGTCTGAGATAGAAGGATTGCTTGAGGCCAGGAGTTTGAGAGCAGCCTGAGCAACATAGTGAGACCCCATATCTACAAAAAATATAAAAAATTAACTGGGTGTGGTGGTGTGCATTTGTAGGTCCACCTAATTGGGAGGCTGAGGTAGGAGGATGGCTTGAAGCCAGGAGTTTGAGGCTGCAGTGAACTATGATCACACCACTTCACTCCAGTCTGGGTGACAGAGCGAGAGCCTGTCTCAAAAAATAAAAGATACAGAGTTGTGGTGACAAAGATATGTGTGGAAGGTGGTGAGGAACACAGTGTGGGGGGGTGGGGAAACTAGAGTATTGAAATCTTAGAAGCCAGATGGGTGTTTGGACGGGAGCTTGAGGAAGGAGTCAGAGCTGGACTTGTGCATGGTGAGTCACCTCTGTAGCTGTATCACTGAAACTGAGTAGATGCCTTCTCGGAGGAAAGGAACACCCAGGGAAAGGAGCGCTGAGCCAAGGAGATGCCCACAGTTGTGGGGCGGGAGCAGGAGGGAGGCCAGTAAGAAGGATGGGGCAAGAACATTTGAGGAGGTCGGGAGAAAATCAGAGAATTTAAAGAGACAATGGCCAACACTTTCAGTTGCCCCCAAGAAATCAAGGAGAAATTTGTTGAGGTTATTGGTTGACCGAGAAGACAATTTCACTAGAAGAGTAAGAATACAGAACTTATCGCAAAGGATTTAGGAGGAAACCTGGGGAGTGAGGTCACAGAGGGAGGGCATGTAGACCACTCTTTCAAGACCTTTTGCAGAAGGTATGAAAGGTATGCGATTGTAACTGCAGGGGCACAGAGTTGAACAAAGTTTCCATGTGTTTATTTCCTTTTAAAAACTCAGGGTATGAACGTTTGTTTGAAGGTAACGAGTGGGTAGGAGGCAAAGGAGAGGGAAAGAGTAAATATGTGGAGGCGAGAGGAAATAAATGTAGGGCCGTATTTCTTCAAGAGTTGGGAGAAAGTTGAAGCTTTAGAGAAAGTAAGTTACTACTCTTCTGAGATTAGAATGCTCCAGTCTGGCCAACTCCCATCCACCTCAAAGACCTTGCTTCTTTGGAGCATGAATTGTATTCTCAAGAAGCTAGGCCGTCTATTTTCTTCCAAAGCCATTAGCTATGTTATTTTTGTATAATGTTCCATCAACAGTGAGGGAGTATTGGTCTGGGGAGATCCCCGGTCTCTGTAAAAGCAAGAGATACCAAGGAAAGGCAACAAATTGAGGTAGGATAGGAAGATGTAATTTATCTTCTTTCATGTGGACCTCAGGATTTTAAGAGGTGCAGTGGGAAAGGAGGTGGATCAGAGCAGCCAACTTGCAATATCATGGCATGTCCAGGTGGGAGCTCAGAACCCTGACACCCCCGTCCTGATACCTGTTTTCCAATTTGCTATTTCTTGGGACACCAGGAAGTGCCCACAGCTGTGCGTAAACATCAGGCTGCCAAGTCACAGGGGTGTGACAGTGCTGTAGTCATCTCTAGGAGGAGGATATATGTTTGTGCCATGGCTCTACAGCAGACCCGGTTCCACAGTATCAAAAACCCATTTTCTTGTAATTGTAAGCTGAGCAGAGACTAATAGATGAAATATATTGCATTTCATTGAATCTGAAACATCACAATTATAGCAAAGCAATGCCTGGGGCACTCTGCTAAGTAATACTAATGCTGCCATTTATTAAGTGCCAGTCACTGTGTTACATGCTGTAGATTAGGTATATCTCAGGTATGTGGGACAGCCCAGTAGAGTCTAAGCTGTATCATGGCAGTGAATGAAGATGGTGTTTACAGAATCTAACATAGTACCTGGCCTCTAATAGGTGCTTAGTAAATATTTGTTGTCAAGTAAGATATTCTACTTGGGGTACCAGAACTCGTATATCAAAAGATAACTGGCAAGGGTTATTTTGTATTGCCACATGAGAGGTGATGTTTAGAGCAAAGAGTAATCCAAGTACTGGAGAAGCTGGCACTTGAGCCTGATAAGACAGTGGGTGAGCAGAAAGGCTGGGAAAGGCTCAGGGGCAAGCTGGGCTTGTCATGTTCAAGGAAAGATAAGGAAACAAATAATTAAACCTTTTTGTTATGGGTTTCATAATAGCGGCAAGTGGCCAGTTCTCGGCTCTCTGAGAGGAAATGACTAACTGTCTGGGGGAGTCCAAAGAGGCCTCACCTAGTAAGTGATGTTCCTTGTGGAACTAGTTAGAGGCTACTGTGCTGATACCAAGCTGAAAGGAGTAAAATGTAAAAGAATGGGGAGTCATGTAAGAATTTAGAGCCGCAAGTGACCAAAGAGGCCCAACTCCTTTATTATACACAGGTGGAAACAACAGCCCGGCGAGGTTGTGTTATATAACGCATCCAAGTTCACGCAGGTGGGAGGGGAAGGCAGGGCCAGAGCTGAGTCCTTTGACTTACTGTCTGAGTGCTTTCTCCACGGCACCTGCTGCCCTTCCGGATCTAGTAGCAGCTGCACTTACTTCCCAGAAATCAAAACCAGGGCAGAGAGAGGGGAATGAAGTGACTTCACCCATATCTTGGGTTTAATTAGATTTTACCATCAAAATATTGGAAATAACAGTAATCTTTATATTGAGAGATTGAATTCACCCTTTTAAATAAATATAACCTAAACACTTAAGTTTATTCTATTTCATATTATTCTCTTGTTTCATGAATTTATGTCTTGCCTGTTTAACTAGATTCATTCACTCGAATGGAAATAACTTTATAGACCATCTAGTTTGGTCTTTTTTTTTTTTTTTTTTTTTTTCTTTCGAGACAGTCTCACTCTCTTGCCTGGGGCGAGTGCCGTGGCGTCAGCCTAGCTCACAGCAACCTCAAACTCCTGGGCTCGAGCAATCCTACTGTCTCAGCCTCCCGAGTAGCTGGGACTACAGGCATGCGCCACCATGCCCGGCTAATTTTTTCTATGTATATTTTTCACTGTCCAATTAATTTCTTTCTATTTTTGGTAGAGACGGGGTCTCGCTCTTGCTCAGGCTGGTCTCGAACTCCTGAGCTCAGAATGATCCGCCCGCCTCGGCCTCCCAGAGTGCTAGGATTACAAGCGTGAGCCACCGCGCCTGGCCCTAGTTTGGTCTTTAAAACTCATCTTGCTGTTCCTCAAGTTTAGACAGATGAAGTGACTTGCCTGAAACTAAAGAAAGCTTTGCAGGGCATTTCAGCTTTCTGTACCCTTGCCCCATCTCCCAGCAGTTTGCTTGGTAGCTCTCTATTAAATATTCTTACATTTTTATAATTAAAACTTTAAATGATTATAATTTAGATCACCCAATTTTCGGGGGGAAGGTGAACAGTTATAAAGGATACATAAAATGTTATGAGAGCAAGTGGGTGGAATAAAAAGTAAACCACCTCATATAACCTGAAGAAAGTCTGATTTTATAGAGTAGGATAGAAAAATACCCAGTGTTGTGTTGATGAGTGAATTTTGAGACATCACTGTCGTGTTATTATTAAGAATGGAAATGGCCACGCTTATCTGGAGAAGACATAAGACATACAACCCAGAACGGGCCTTGACACTGAATGGAGGGCACTTTGGGAGGCTGAGGCAGAAGGATTTCTTGAGACCAGAAGTTCAAGACCAGCCTGGGCAAGATAGTGAGACCCCATCTCTACAAAAAAATTTAAAAATTAGCTGGGCGCTGTTGGCATGTGCCTGTAGTTCTAGCTACTCAGGAGGCTGAGGCAGGAGGATTGCTTGAGCCCAGGAATTGGAGGCTGCAGTGAGTTATGATCATGCCACTTGCACTGCACTCCAGCCTGGGTGACAGAGTGAGACCCTGTCTCCATCAATCAATAGAAAAATAAGTAAAAAAAAGAAAACATTTTTCATGTAAAGTTTTATTGGCCGACATTATACTCAAAATTTGCTTGTTAAACAGTAATAACTCATTTCTTATTGTTTTACAAAAACTATCTTTGCCCTGTTGATTAATTTACTTGTGCTACCTAAAGATGAAAAAATAATATCACAGTTTTAAGCACACCAACACCACACCTCTCCAGGAGTTATATGTATTTGGTGAGTGTTCAAAAATGGTGTTTCAGTTGCTCCTGGGATTAAACTCACTATCCTGGAGGATAAGAAGTTGTGGGCCCTTGTAATGTGGGCCCTTGACTCCCGTTTTTGATTCTGACTGCCTAGGTGGAGATCTGGAAAAGAGGCAGAAATGGGAAGCTCTGAGCTAGGTCTCTGGACATGGTGTCCCTTCCAGCAGGGATTTTACTGGAGGCTGCTTGCCAAAATAGGCAGGCATTACTGAGCAAAAGCCACCGGGAAAGTTTTTTTGGTTGCTGTTGAGATTTAGGACCTAGATACCTTCACCTCTTTAGTTTGGGGGTCCAGGAAGGGTCTGCTGTGAGCCTGCAGAGAAGAAAGTGGCCACAGCCCTGGAAATTTTACATAGAGCAGGATAAAATTTCTCCAAATAGATGTAAAGTAGATGATAAAGGAAAAGCAAAGGGGGCTGGGTGGGCTGGCTGATGCGGTGACACGGAAAACCAGGGCTTAGGACTCTTCCAGGCAGGGCTGGGGGAGAGGGAGGATGAGCAAATTTACAGGAAGATTGCTTCCTCCCAGGGTTTGCTACAAAAGGGCTGCTTCTAGAGAGACTGCTAGCAGCGATTGTGGTCTTTCTTTCTTTCACAAATTTGTACTTCAACAGTGTTTTATTACCTATTTTCTTCACCCATTTAAAGGGATTGATAGGTCAGGAAAGAAACCTCAGGTTATTAAAAAGTGAAGAAAGAGTTTGAAATGGATTAACAGGGTAATTGGTAGCTGACTGTTAGTATTAGAACATCATTTTATAGCAAATGTTCTGTTTTCCACTTTACTATTCTGTCATGTCAATATTACATGTTCACCATAGAAATATTAGAAAAGGGAATAAGTTAAAAGAAAGGGAAAAAAATCAGTTTCTATGCCCTGTACACTTTTTCCTTTTCAAAAATGTGCATTTAAAATATTTTTCCCCTTTAAACAAAACTACAATTCTTTGATAAATTGTTTCATAACTTGCTTTTTTTCAGCAACACACTATTAGATCTCTTTCCATTAATAAACATAAATCTCTATCTTAATGGTTATAATAGTATTTTCTTCTGTGGACACGCCATCATTTATTTACCCAGGCTCTTCCGAGGAAATTTTGGTTGTTTCTGTTTAGGTTGCTTCTAAACTTTTAAAAATATTAGGGAACATCCCTGTATGAACATATTTGTGCACTTGTCCAATTATTTACTTAGAATAAATTCCCAAAAGTGGGCTTCTGGGTTAAAAGATTTGATTTTTTCAAGAAGTGGAGGAAGTATTAAAGTTTTTATCTACTCCCTTACGCCTCTTCGTCCCTCTATTTTAATTTTTAAAATCAAAGGACATGATAACATATGCCTTTCCCTTCATTATACATAATTTCTGCCATAAATTATCTGCAATACCGCTGAATATTTACTATGTATGACATGAGTAGATTGGACTCTGTCCGGGGATTTATAATTTATGTTATACTGAGTGGGGTTTTATAGATACCGTCATATGAATGTATGTGCACATGTGCTAATATGCACCATTGTTCACAGTCTTACTGTATGTGAATTGTGGCTCTGAAGATTAGCTTAAATTGTGCTTTAAAATTGCACTGATTTGTCATTAGCTACCAGATAGCTACAAAAACCCAGAAGTGGAATTCTAGGTCATAACTCACATGATTTGGTGCCTGGGAAAAGAACTGGAAGCAGAATAGCCATTGGTCAAGAGCATAGACTCTGGAGCCAGAGGAGGCTCAAATCCCAGCTCTTCTGCTTAACTGGGCCAATTACTCTTCCTTCCTCATCAATAAAATGGGGATATTTTGAGGATTCATACAGTGCTTAGAACAGCACATGACATACATAGTAAGTGCCATATATATAGGTGTTAAAATAAATTTAAAAGTACCCCCGTTAGGTCATGGAGGGAGGCCACAACCCTGGAGCCCGCCATCCAATAAAGCCTCACCAGTTACTGGTGGGATTTTAGAAGCAGTGGGAAGGGCTTATTACCAAAAGTTGTCTTCTCTCAGGTTGCTTAAAATTCCACCAGTAGAGAGGTATGTGAGTTAGCACAACAGGTTTTTTTTTTTTTTTTTGAGACAGAGTCTCACTGTGTTGCCCGGGCTAGAGTGCCGTGGGGTCAGCCTAGTTCACAGCAACCTCAAACTCCTGGGCTCAAGCAATCCTTCTGCCTCAGCCTCCTGAGTAGCTGGGACTACAGGCATGTGCCACCATGCCCGGCTAATTTTTTCTATATATATTTTAATTGTCCAGCTAATTTCTTTCTATTTTTACTAGAGATGGGGTCTCGCTCTTGCTGAGGCTGGTCTCGAACTCCTGAGCTCAAGCAATCCTCCCGCCTTGGCCTCCCAGAGTGCTAGGATTACAGATGTGAGCCACTGCACCCGGCCAGGTTTTTTTTAAAAAAAAAAAATTACTATGCTCTTGTGAGATTAAAAAGTACTGGTTAGGCTCAAGTCCCCATTGATAGCCACTCCTACCCCAAATCCCAGGTCCTCCCGTGAGGCAAACTCTGTGACCAATTTGGTGTGTTCTCCTTCCAGACCTCTTTCTGTGCACTTACCCATTATTCATTTATACAGAAATGTGTATGGGGTTTTGCAGGTTTTCCTTCCTTTTTTCCTCTCTTTTTTCTTTACTTCTCTTCATTTTCTTACAAAAATGGCATATTGTGCAACTTTCTTCTCGGGTTCCCTTAAAAGTGTAAACGTGTGCGAGACGTGAGCGGGGCTCTCAGCCCGTGTGAATCACTCTTGCCGTCCTGGTGCCAGCCGTCCTACGACCCGCCAGCTGAGATCCGCTTCGATGCCCAAAGGAGGAGGTCTGGGGTCCCTCAGCAAAGCCCTGCGAGAGGGACTGCGGAAAGAGGGGCCCTGGGGCGGAGACGGTGGGCAACTGCTGCCACTTTACAGTTTGGCCTCCCATCACTAGATACGGATCGGCCTTTGGAATTCATCCCTGAAAAGGGTTTCCCCCGTCCCCAAAAACCCACACAAAGTTTAGCAGGGCGTAGAAAAGGTAAAAGACAGTAATCTTGGCTTAAAACTCCTGAGGTGGAATTTCGAGGGTGCAGGACGAGGAAGGGAACGCACACAGCAGGGAAGGTGTGGGGCCGGCGTAGGGCTGGGCCCGCTCTGGTACGTCGCGGTCCAGTGAGCGGAGGGTTCCAGCTCCGTCCCTTAGGACGAGCCCTGCACAGATAGCCCGGGTGACTCGGGCGATTCATATGTAAATATGGGAAGCGAGAGGGAGAAATGCTGGCCCTATACAAAGGATTTAGGGGGCTGAAGAGCATTCCAGAGCCCTGGAAAGGTTCTACGCCCCTTGCTTACAACCAGACCCACACGTCCGCACGCCGCTGACTCGGGCCCTGCAGGTACGTCCCGGGGGCGTGGAGCCGGCGCGGGGAGAGAGGAACACGCGGCCTCCTTGTCCCCGCTCCGGGGCATTTGCGACTAGCTGGGAGTTCAGGGATTTTCCCCACCAGCGACAGAGCCAGCTCTCCGGGGCAAGGGAAGGGTGCGTGGCTTTGCTCTTTAACTCTGCTTTAAAGTGTGCGATAGAGTTGTGGGAAGCTGTGGGTTGGTCACTCCCCTCTCAGAACTTTGGGAAGTGAGCCCGGTGATAATGCACTAACCAAAAAGGGGTGGGGGCGTCTTGAGAAGGATGGAATCGGGACTGGGGGGAGGGGGAAGAGGAGCAACCACCGTAAAAAAAAAAAAAAAAAGAAATTCACAGCTAATTGTTTCAGCACGGAAAGTCAATTTGTGCAGTAGCCCCAGCTGCTTAACACCTGCAGGGCGTTCCTGGGCTGAAAGTGAGAGCTCGTCTGCACGCTTTATTGATTGGTCGATACCGGGCCTCAGTTTCCTCCATGAGCTTGCTCATCCCCAGATTTTATTGTTCGTATGGAAAAGTAGAATTTTAGATTCTCCACAGGGCATTTTCTACTTGGTGCACTTTACCTTAATCTGGTGCAGCCGACATTTTCTGGCCCATGGTGGGAAAAGAACTAACTTTTGTTGGGTCATTAATCTTGCTTAATTCACTCAGCTACTCCGCAAAGCAGATATTATTATCCCTATTTTACAGATGAGGAAATTGAGACCCAGAGGTAAAAATGGACTTTTCCAGGGCTCCTCAGCTACATGGTGGGAAAGTGCAAGATTCAAAATATGCTTTCACTGCCACTGGCTGAGGCTGAAGGCTGCCTAAAATTTTAGAGCAAACTTTTTTCTTAGAATATGTGTGGAATAAGGGAAAAACAGTTTTACGCTTGGAGTCATTTCAAGCCATGTATTTTTTATTGACTTAATCTTTGAAAACTCTTTTTGAGTATTAATATGTTTGTAGAGCCTGAAGTTCACCTGTTATCTTCAGAAACATCTCAGGTTTTGTTAAAATTGTAGATACCCACGTCCCACCCAGATTTGCTGAATCAGAATCTCAGGATTGGTGCCCTGGAAACTGGCATTTAGTGAAAACATCCCACAGAGGTTTTTAATCACACTAAAGTGTTTTGGATTTTGTTTTTTAAAGGTTGTTCAAGAGCTTCTAAACCCCATCTGCAAAAAAAAAAAAAAAAAAGGCATGCTGATAGTTTAAAAGAATTGTTACTATTTATGTTTCAGTCTCATTCTGGCTTCCAATTGATGAGTAAGTGTTTGCTAGTACTTTATGCTTTCAGCTGCTATAATTAATAGAACTTTCATTCCCGACAGAGAATGCAGTCATTTCCAGGGAATTTTTAAGATTTGAAGCAAACAAGCCCCTGACCTTTTCTAGTTGAGATTCCAAGCTAGGGTAACAAAACGGTACAGGATTAAGTACATAGGATTTGGATTTAAATATATTTAGGTTCTAATTCCAGAACTGCCATTTACTCCTACATAGCCTCAGACAAGTTGGTCAACATCAAGGCCTCGGTTTGCTTATTTATTAAATGACAGTAAAGCTGCTTTAAAATTTTGGTGTATTAAATAAGTTCAGGGATATAATCTGTAAAGCATCTGGCATGTGATGGAATTCAATAAATGTTCACCCTTTCCAGAACTTTTTAATCTTGTATTTAAAATGAGTCTCTTTTCTCAGCTTGCCACTAATGAGACCATATTTAGGACTGAAAGTCTGTTGTTTTGAAATCACAAAGAAAATTTAAAATAGGGCCATTGAAAATAAATTTTACATACATTACAATTAACTTAGAATTATAATTTAACACTGTGGTGAAATGAGGGTTATGCATGAAATTTTGCCGTTCATTCTATGAAAAAACTCAAGATATTTTTCCATTATATCTTTTTAAACTTTATTTTGGGCCGGGCGCAGTGGCTTATGCCTATAATCCTAGCACTTTAGGAAGCTGAGGCAGGAGGATTGCTTGAGCCCAGGAGTTGGAGGCTGCAGTGAGCTATGATGATACCACTGCACTCCAGCCTGGGCAACAGAGTGAGACCTTGTCTTAAAAAAACAAAACAAAAAAAACCCGAAAAACCCTTTATTTTGAATAATGTCAAATATACAGAAAATTGCAATAGGACAAAGAACCTCCTGTATACATTTTACTCATATTCACCAGTGTTTAACATTTTGCCGTGTTTTTAATTTCATTCTCTTTTTTCTCCCCCAAACCTCCCCATGTATAGTTTTATTTATTAATTTTTTTCCTGAACTATCTAAGAGTATGTCGTACATATCATGCCCCTTAGTAAGCTTCAGTGTGTGTTTTGTATGACCATGGGTATTGTCTCACATGACCACAATAGATTTGCCATTTTGGGAAATTTAAAATTAATTTACTCATTTATCTAACTTACAGTCTATATTCCAGTTTTGTCAATTGTCCTAGTAATGTCCTTTGTGTCATTTTCCCCCCAAATCAGGATCCAGTTCAGAATCACACAGTGCATTTAGTTGTCATCTCTTTAGTTATCTTTAATTGGGAACTGTTCCTCAGGCCTTCTTTGTCTTTCATGACATTGACATTTTGAAGAACACAAACCCTCAGTTTGTCTGACGTTGCCTCAAGATTCGTTTCAGATTATATATTTATGACTGGGATACTACATAAGGTACATTATGTTTTTTCCAAACATGACGTTTGGAAACACATCATGTCTGTTTGCCCCTTATTGGTGTGGTTAATTTCGATTACTCAGTTATAGCGTTATCCACTTCTCTGATACAATCACTATTTTTTTATTTTTGTAATTAATAAGTAATTTGTAATATGTAATTCAAAACTATGCAGATAATTCTGATTATCGGACCCCACCACCAGCACAGGAATCATCCATTGATGATTCATGCCTGAACCAAATTTTATTCCGATGGTTGCAAAATAGTGATTTTCTAACTCCATCATTTCTTCTATTATTTATGAGTTGACATTCTGCCATAAGAGGTTTCTCTTTACTCCATTTATTTATGTACTTACAGATTCTTATTTTATTCAGTAGAATTGAATATTTCCATTAAATAAAATAAAAATTTTTAATTTCTGGCCGGGTGCGGTGGCTCACACCTGTAATCCTAGTACTGTGGGAATCCACAGCGGGAGGATCACTTGAGCTCAGGAGTTCGAGACCAGCCTGAGCAAGAGCAAGACCCCGTCTCTACTGAAAACAGAAAGAAATTAGCTGGACTACTAAAAATATATAGAAAAAATTAGCCAGGCATGGTGGCGTATGCCTGTAGTCCCAGCTACTTGGGAGGCTGAGGCAGAAGGATTGCTTGGGCCCAGGAGTTCGAGGTTGCTGTGAGCTAGGCTGATGCCACAGCACTCTAGCCCGGGCAACAGATGAGACTCTGTCTCAAAAAAAAATTTTTTTAATTTCAATACTCAGATTTGGCCAGTGTGAGCCTTCAGGCTGCCTCCTGTGTCGTTTTAACATGTCCCCATCATGTTGAGCACTTCTTTACTTTCTACCCCTCCAGGCTCATCTATACGTTCCCTGACCCAGCCTGGAATTAGCCATTTCTGCAAAGAACCCTGCTTCCTTTTAGTGGGGAATGATTTTTAGAAACCAGAATCTGGGCTGCACTAGAATTCCCAAATTCTGAGGGAAGGGGCAGTGGAAAAGATTTTTGGAGAATAGATTCTGTGAAAGTATAACTTTCCATAAGTAGTTTGAACATTTGTATTTTTGCTTAAATCTGGGAAAAAATGTTCTTGTAATTGTACTCAGAGTTACTAGTGTATTTACTTACCAAATTTGTAATTGTTTAAGTGGATCTTAAGGAATTTGATGGAAACTAAGCAGAGATTGCTTCAGTGTTGATTTTTTTTCTGATTTCTTAGTGTTTAATGTTCATTCTAAATGAACAGATGCTGTCCCATGTTTATAAATAACTCTCATCCTATGTAGCTAAGTAATTATAAAAGTTAATGACAAGATACATATTCGTTTTCATTTTTAGAATCATGCAGTCTAGCTCTTAGAGGTTCTTTTAATTGAAAATACCATTAAAGAACTTCATGTGTATAGTAGGTTTGTATCTATTTTCTAGGACATTTTAAGTAGCAAAACCTGCCTGTGAGTTTTAAGGATTTTTTTTTTTTTTTTTTTTTTTTTTTTTGAGACAGAGTCTCACTCTGTCACTCAGGGTAGAGTGCAGTGGCATCATCGTAGCCCATTC
Organism: Indri indri; assembly: GCA_004363605.1. Lineage (NCBI taxonomy): Eukaryota > Metazoa > Chordata > Mammalia > Primates > Indriidae > Indri > Indri indri. Next base: position 13,970 of record RJWJ010003530.1, on the reverse strand, counting down.
CAACCTCAAACTCCTGGGCTCAAACAATCCTCCTGCCTCAGCCTTCGAAGTAGCTGGGACTGTCTGGCTAATTTTTCTGTTTTTAATAGAGATGAGGTCTCGCTCTTGCTGAGGCTGGTCTTGAACTCATGAGCGCCTCTAGGATTACAGGCATGAGCCACTGCGCCTGGCCTTGATTAAGGTTTTCATCTAAACAATTTTTACCTATTTCTTTATATACTAATGTTAATCCACCATCAGAGTGACTGGAAAATGATAGGCCCTACAGTTACCTAGTTCTCAGATAATTCCTGATTCTTGGTTTACCCTTAGTTGGCATTATTTTGTGTTCTCATAATTGTGTTCATAATATTTTGATTAAGTGCTCTATCTATATTTTTAGTTTTTAGCTTGCTATTTCTGCTACTTGATATCACGGAACAGGTTTTATATCTGTATGATGTGAAAGCAAGTCTTGGTAAAGCCAGACCCCTTTCAAACTCTGTTGTAAGGAGCTTGTAAACACTGATTTGTCCTCTTAAAATGGGCCAGCTACTCCTTTTTAGAACAAACTCTCGAAATAGTATTGCACAGGTGGGGAAAGTTCTCTCTGCAGGGATGGCTTCCTAAGCGCTTCAGCTGTCCCTGTTTAGAACTGACACGTGCAGTCAGGTTTCCTGGTGGTCAGCAATAGTGAGATCTTTGGTTCTCAAGGAATGTGTCCTTTGACTCAAACTGTTGGAGACTCCTGCTTTCACACCCAGAGCTGCTGACCAGTTCTCTTTTCCCTTCTAGAAATGACGCTCCTCTCCTCCCAGTCTTCATCACTGGTAGCCCCTGCCGGGTCTGTGTCCGCTGAAAACCCAGAGCAGAGGATGTTGGAGAAGAGAGCCAAGGTGGTAGAAGAACTTCTTCAGACAGAAAGAGACTATATTCGGGATCTGGAAATGTGTATTGAGCGGATCATGGTACCCCTGCAGCAGGCACAGGTGGGAGCTATGGGAGACAGTTAGCTTGACTTGGAATGTGGTCCTATAAGCCAGAAGCACTAGGATGTGGGAGCTTTCACCACAGAAATGTATCGGGTTTGAAATAAAGGCTGTGACTGTGGTTGCTGCTACTATTAATCAAGGGCCTCAACATACGTGCATCATCGGCTTAAGCCTTCAGCATCCTGTCACTTGTCAAGTCTGCTATTAACCTACCAGCCTTACTGCAGTAACTCCTAGGACATTTCCTATTTCTATGGCTCCTGAAAATGGTTCCAGGGAGTCTGAATTGTGGCTCTGCTGGGAAGGTTGTATGATAATATAACAAAGTCCCAGGGTAAGGGTTCCCTGGCTCTAGTATCTGATCATACAGAGTTTGTTTGGGAAGCCCTCACTAACATGTGCATGGTCTTTTCTAGGTGCTGGATAGTAAGGAAAGGGTAACAGTATCCCAGGGATTTATAGCCTTTATTGCTTGTTACTTGACCACCTGAGCTTGCCTTGGGTTATACCCTTGGAGCCTTCACGCCCAAGTACTTCTGTAGCCAGTGGGCAGTACCGTCAGATGGGTGCTGGTGGAAGTTTGTATCCCAGTGTATTTATAAACCAAATTGGTTCCATAGTCACTTTACTAAGATGCTGGTCAGGAGAGCAGAGAGTACTTGGATCAAGGACAAAAGGTGACACTAAAGACGACGTTGGATGTTTCTATTCTAGAAACTTTGAGAAAGTGAGTGAAGAAAATGACCTTGAGCAATTTTCATACAATCCTTGAGATATTCCCAATATGAATGATATGCCATTGATTTCATTTCCATGCATTTTTATGTTTTATTTCCCTTTCTCAGCTACCAAACATTGACTTGGAAGGACTTTTTGGAAATATGCAAATGGTGATTAAAGTCTCAAAGCAATTATTGGCTGCTCTGGAAGTCAGCGATGCTGTAGGTATGAGCCCTGCCATTGTTTCAGAAGGGTGGGGGGAAGGGGCCTTCCTGATACTGAGTAGTTATGCTAGGAAAATGCAGTTTTGGTTACTTAGTTCAGAGGTTATTTGACCCCCTGCTTCTTCTTGTATCTCACATGGCTTTGAGATGATATAGGACATTAGCAACAGTATGATGTTTTTCAGACTGATGGTTGCAGCCTATTACTTGGTCATGAGATCAATTCAGTGGTTCATACCCAGTACATATTTTTCAATAAACTAAAATAGAAAATATCAGAATGTATCGTAAGCAATAAGTATAACTACTGTTTTTTGAAACTTTTATTTCCATTCCACATATATGTATACCAAGTCATGATTTAAAATGTTATTCATTTATGTGAGTCATTGTCAAGAATATTTTCATCTAGTTTTTATACATAAGGGAACTTATTAACTATCTATTGCTGAGTAACAGATTACACTGAAACTTAGCAGCTTAAAATGTTAAACACGCATTATCTCACAGATTCTTTTGGTCAGGAATCTGGAAGCGCCTTAGCTGGGTGGTTCTGGCTCTGGGGCTCTCATGAGGCTGGAGTCAGGCTGTTGGCCTGGGCTCAGGGATCCACTTCCAAGAAAGCTCACTCGGCTCTTCAGGCCTCAGTTCTTGTCATGTGAGCCTCTCCGTGGACTCTCCTCAGAACATGACATGAGTCATGAGCCACCCAGAGTGAGCGGCCTGAAAGAGAGCAAGCCTGAGGCAGGAGCTGCAGCGTCTTCTACAGCCTGATCTCAGAAATGACAGAGCGTCACTTCTGCCATAGTCTACCGTCATAGAAACCAGCCCTGGTACAGCACGGAAGGGGCGGCCTATTATTTTGCTATTTTATTGGAATCATAGTTCCAAGATGCTGCCACAGCTCCAGCCACCCCACTACACATCCAGCCGAAGGAAAAAGTGACCCCAGTGTCATTTTAAGAATTTGCAAACCTTTTCCAGAGCTCCTCCATCAGATTTCTCCTTATGTCTCATTGGCCAGAACTGGTCACATGGATACTGTAGGTCACATTAGCCTACACTGATGGCTTGGTTTAGACTAGGCAGCGTTTACCTAACTCACCTGGGAGAAGAGTAAACAGAGCAACAAAACAGAGCTCTGCCCTCCTGAAGGTGCAACACGGTCAATGTTTCTACGCACCCTCTCAAGATATGCCAAGCTGGATCTCAGTTGTTCCCTACAACCGCCCTCTGAGGTCTAGCTGCTCTTAATCTTCCTTTGCAGATGAGGTAGCTGAGACAGAGAGAAGGTAGTTTGCCCGAGGTCTCGTGGCCAGTAATCGATGAGACCGCGTTCAAACTCGGGTCTTTCTGTCATCCAGGCTCACATCACGAGCCTCTACACAGAGTAGAGCTGTGTGTCTCGCACTTTCCGGGATGGCCAGAGAAAGCGAAGCCAGAGGTCCTTGCTCTCGGCCTAACTAGAGAGGTCAGGGAGGTTGAGGAAGGAGAAACGCACGTTGGGTTGAGCTGACGGAAGTCATGGTGACCCAGTTTTAACATGATGATAAAGCATAAAACCCAATTTATACAATTTTATAAGCCATTTGAGATAAGTATGTATAGGTCTTTTATTTGAATTTTGAAAGAAATGGGAGAAATTTGGCTGGTATCTAAGAGGGATTAATTGTTAATGAAGCAATTACTCATTTTTCTTCCAATTTATTTTATTACCTGTTGTCATGTTTGGGGCTCTCAGTTTCCCCAGGGTGACTTCTCTTCAGTCTAGTTCCTGTCAGAGATGAGTCTTATATGCCATCTAATATTCAAGCGGTTTATTCTCACTGCACTCTTAGAAGGCGGATAGCGGGAACCGGCTGGTGGCATGGGCCAGATACCGTCGGGGGTCAGGTGACCACCCGACTGGGCCGGCGTCCATCCAGAGACCATTCTCAGAGTTTGGGGAGATCTTTCCCCCTTTTTTATACCGGTATTCAGTCTGGGTCAGTTATCAAGTGTCTGTTTCACAAAGGGAGTTTGAGCTGTTCTTGTAAAAGTCAGCTTTGTTTTAAGGTTTGTGAGAGTTGCATCAGTGCTAAGGTGGTCTTGTCTCCTGGAAATCCCCGCCGGGTTACGTCACACTGCTAAGTGACACATAGCAGTGGCCTTGCAAGGCATTGCAGTGGGCCTCCTGGCTACCATTAATCTTATATCCATAATCCCATCCCCATAAGATCTGTGTTTATCTTTTCGTCTTCTCTTCCTGTCCTATGTGAAACAAGGAATTGGACGGCAGACTTAGGCATGTTGAAAACACTTACAGAAAAGTGGTGGAGAGTTCTAGAAACGGGAAGGCCCAGAACCTAGGCAGAGGACTAGCGCCGCAGAGGAGGGAGGCAGGCGGTGCGATGAGTATGTGGGGGAAGCCGAGGCCACTCGAGTCCACTGTGCGGGGTGTGGCTCCAGTCTCCACCAGAAGGCCAGGCGGTGCGTTCAGTGGGGAATTAATAAAGGACAAGATTTCGGACATCTGATAAGGTTCTGAGAAGTTGGAGAAAGGCAAGTTAAAGCTTTGTGGAACCACTGAGTTAGAAGATGAGCAGGAAGCAGCGGGGGCTCTGGGTATGCAGTAATAAGGTGGAAAGGACTGGCTTTTACGTTATTTTAAGCACGTCCCGCAGAAACAAATGTTTTACATAGTGATCCAGGATACGTGTTTTGTATGTATGTCTGTGCTTAGTTTTACTACGTCCAGTGTTTTCTGATATTTTGTTCTCTATTCCATTTTATTTCATCAAAAAAGTTCAGGCCATGGCCCATTAAGTAAATTTCATGACCCAGTTTAAAACACTGGAAATTAAGGTGTAGCTTTGCTAGTTTGTAGTTGACGTGGACTAGTCACCATCAGGTGGGTGAAGAGCAACGAACTGAGGGGTGTGAATAATCATCCGTCTGATAGAGAACGTTCTAAGAATGCGGGTAAGGAACAGGAAAATGCAAGAGAATAAGGCAAGCAAATGTAGCAAAGATGTTGGTGAGGCTGGGCGTGGTGGCCCACGCCTGTAATCCTAGCACTCTGGGAAGCTGAGGCGGGAGGATTGCTTGAGCCCAAGAGTTCGAGACCAGCCTGAGCAAGAGTGACAAGAGTGAGACCCCATCTCTACTAAAAATAGAAAAAATTAGCCGTGTGTGGTAGCAAACACCTTTAGTCCCAGCTACTCGGGAAGCTGAGGCAGGATGTTCCCTTGAGCCCAGGAGTCTGAGGTTGCTGTGAGCTAGGCTGACACAATGGTACTCTAGCCCAGGCAACAGAGTGAGTCTCTGTCTCAAAAAAAAAAAAAGAAGACATTGGTGGCTCAGGAATTCCAGAGTGGCTGTGAACATCAAAAAGGAGCCAGCCCCACTCCCACCCACTGCGACCATCAGGCTGCAGGAGCAGACAAGGTGGCATGAGGTGATGTTTACAGAAAGAAGCTATAATTAAGGAAATTAAGTAGAAATTGATCTGCACAAGAATAGGGACCTCCATAGGGCACAGCAGAGAGAACAGAGGCAACGCCACAGCGAAAGGGATGAGGCTCCGTGAGTGGCCGTGTGCAGCGCAGCTGGTGGGAGTAGTTGCAAAGGCAGCCGTGAGCAGGATCGTATTTGAGGGAGAACCAGGGTGAGAGGACTTTTTCTGTGGAGCACCACAAGATGAACAAGGAAGGATCAAGTCTGTTGGGGGAAGGGCAAGAGGAAGAACCATTTATTTGTTTGAGACAGGGTCTCATGCTGTCGCCCAGGCTGGGCTCAAGCAATCCTTCTGCCTCAGCCTCCCTAGTAGCTGGGACTACAGGCACATGCCACGACGCCTGGCTAATTTATTTTTGGTAGACATGGGGGTCTTGCTATGTTGCTCAAGCTGGTCTTGAACTCCTGGCCTTAAGCGATTCTCCTGCCTCGGCTTCCCAAAGTGCTGGAATTACAGGCATGAGCCACCACACCCTGACCTGTTTTTACTAATTTCTGATTAAAACTTAACATTTATTATAGGGAATAAACCACATAGTATTTGCAGTACCTGTGACTGTCACCAACTGAAGTCACATGTTCCTATCACCTTAGGTTGTTGCAGATATCTTGAAATTTCAATAATTTCAATAACACTCAACCAGAAGCAAACAATGTTAACAGTGTATGTCACTCATCATACTGTGAAAGTGTGGGGATTATTGGATTCATTGCTGCATTTGGTTACTTAGTGACTTATAAGGAAGTACATGTTATTAAATCACAGATTGGGAATTTTTTTATATTATAGATATTTTAATATAATAAATTTTATTTATAGCATAACGAAAAAGTTAGAAACTGCTGATTGTAGGAGCCTTCTGTAGATTTTCCCTGGAGATGAGAAAGTGAGGTGATCCCTATGGGGTCCTGACCACATGCCTACAGGGACAGCGGTTGCAGATGCCTTGCTCTGCCTCACTAGAAAGGGACTGGAGACTGTTTCAGGGACCAGCTGTGTGTGTGTGTTTGTGTTCTAAAAAATACATGGATGACATGGTTCTCTAAATTGTGCTTTACACGATTACAACTTTAAGCTATTAAATGGAAATTTCTTATTAATTTGATGGACACCCTTATTTCTTATAATAAATAGGATTTAATTGCTACTAAAGTTTGGCTACGTACCTTGCATTTAGGCTACTGAGAAGAAAGTTACTCAGAACACTGTATGTTTGTGTACATTCCAAAGGACCTGTGTTTCTTGATCACCGGGACGAGCTTGAGGGCATGTACAAGATTTATTGCCAGAATCACGACGAGGCCATTTCACTGCTGGAGATCTATGAGAAGGACGAGAAGATCCAGAAGCATCTTCAGGACTCCTTGGCAGATCTTAAGTAGGCGTCTCCAACACTTCATTTCCGTCATAGCTCTTTAGTTCTGCCTTTTAGAAGTCACCCTATGTGTATGTGTGGACTTTCTATGACATCTGTCTGCCTTATTTTAAACAAAATGATATATGTCCTATTATGTAACTTGTTCTTTTCCCATTATGTATCATGGAAATCTTAAGTGCTTCCTGCTTGTATTTTTGTCTATTTGAATCACTTTTATCTATATATACAAAGTATTAAGTTAGCATTTTCAGATAAGCAGCAGCGAGGAAGATAGTCTGGGCCAAATGAATAAGAGCACAGGTGAGAAGACCAAGTACAACCATTCTTGACATCAGGTGTGATTCTCCTGGTCTTAGGGAGGCAAGTTCTAAAGGTATAATGTATGGATAAGCAGATCAAAGTAGAGTTTGGGGCTTACTAACTTTTTTTTAGATATGCCACCAACATAATTTCCTTTTTATCGCATGTGATTTTTGTTTGCCTAACTAACAGGTATGTTCTGAGAAGAATGTGAAAATCAACGTGTCTCTAATAAGCTGTCTCTTTTCTTTTCCTGCCCACTGCCCTGTAGGAGCCTGTACAATGAATGGTAAGTTCCATTGCTACTTGATGTAGGAACTTGTTTCTTCAGTGGATTTTTCCTTACCTTAGAAGACTGACTTTATTTTCTTCCTTTGTGGATAAACCTAGATGTAGGCTCACCTTGCTATATTTTTTTCATAGCACTTACCACTGTGTTTGTTGACTGTCTTTTTCTACCATGGCAGGGACTTTTTACGGTCACTATTAGATCCCCAGCACCTAGAAACAGTACCTAGTGTTTACTAGATGCCTAGTAAATATTTGTTGAATGAGTGAAACTAGAAAGTAGGGTAAAAACAGAGCTATGCTTAAGAAGAACAAATACATGGGCACTATATTATTGATAGCTGACTGGAGTCTTTTTTTCCTTCTTTTATAGGGGTTGCACAAATTATATTAACCTGGGCTCCTTCCTCATCAAACCGGTACAGAGGGTAATGCGTTACCCACTGTTGCTGATGGAGCTGCTGAATTCCACCCCAGAATCCCACCCAGATAAAGTACCTTTAACCAATGCAGTCCTTGCAGTCAAGGAAATCAACGTTAACATTAATGAATATAAACGTCGAAAGGATCTGGGTAAGAAAAGCATAATTGCTGAAAAGGAGGTATGCCCTTTGAGAATGCTTTCCTTCTCAAAACAATTATTAATAATTAGGCCAGGTATGGTGGCTCACACCAGTAATCCCAGCACTTTGGGAGGCCAAGGCAGGAGGATCATTTGAGCCCAGGAGCTCAAGACTAACCTGGGCAATAGCAAGACCCTATCTCTACAAAAAATAATTATTGTATAAGCTGAGTGTGGTCGCACCCTCCTGTAGTCCTACCTACTTGGGAAGCCAAGGCAGGAGGATCACTTGAGCCCAGGAATTCGAGGTTGCAGTGAGCTGTGATCACACCATTGCACTCTACCCAGGGTGACAGAGTGAGACCCTGTCTCAAAAATAATATAAAAAAGGCCGGGCGCGGTAGCTCACGCCTGTAATCCTAGCACTCTGGGAGGCCGAGGCAGGCGGATCGTTCTGAGCTCAGGAGTTCGAGACCAACCTGAGCAAGAGCAAGACCCCGTCTCTACCAAAAAATAGAAAGAAATTAACTGGACAGCTAAAAATATATATATAGAAAAAAAAAAAATTAGCCGGGCATGGGGGCGCATACCTGTAGTCCCAGATACTCGGGAGGCTGAGGCAGAAGGATTGCTTGAGCCCAGGAGTTTGAGGTTGCCGTGAGCTAGGCTGACGCCACGGCACTCGCCCCAGGCAAGAGAGTGAGACTCTGTCTCAAAAAAAAAAAAATATATATATATATATATATATATATAAATAAATAAAAGAATTACTTCTCCAGAGTTGGACAAGATGGTAGGTAGACTAGGGCTGAGATGAAGAAATGGTAGTAGAATTTGGGGGAAATGTGATATGAAGAAAAGAGCAGAAATAATAACAAAAGCACAATTGTGGACTATTGGAAACAGGCGTCTGTAATAAAGCTTGTAGCAAGCAGAGCCTTGCCCGAGAGCTAGGAAGACAGAGTTGAGAACGGTCCATCAGAAGAGTTCAAGCGTGGGAGATTCCCTTGTCAAGTCATTCAGGGCCCTCCTTTCCAATCCATGCCCAGATTTGTTTTCTCCACGTCTTACTGCCTCCGCTAGGGTTAGGACTTTCTGTGTTTTTTTTTTAGAAAACCCCAGTTTTCCTGTCTCTCTGGATCCCACCATTCCTGCCTACCCCAGTGACCCGCCTCCCTGGCACGAGCCCCTCCTCATGTGCCCCCCACCCAGTGCGGTACAGTCCGTTGCCAATCCACCCCTCTTTTACAGCACAGAATGAACTGAATCTTTTTTTCTCTTTCATCAAATCTCTTTTCGAGGCCCTGATTTGAGCACTCAATGAGTTATGCGTGGAGACCGTGCTAGACTGGCTTATTCATAGCCTCAAGAATCCGTGCTATAGTATAAGCTCTTTGTCTTTCTGCTCCTTTCCACACTTTCATCTAAAGTTATCTGAAACCGTTACCTTTGTCTTTTACTTCAGCCGTGTACCGCATTAGTATGGGATGTTGCCTGTGGCTCCTAAAGCTCTCTGGCCATCCAGCCCCTTCCGTTGGTTCTTCTACAACAGGGTGTGCCTTTTTGCTGCCACCCAGTCTTCTACTTGGTACCCTTCTACTTTTATCTCTGGACTGTTCTGCAGAGAGTGTCTAATGGATGGCATAGAAGTTAACCAAACACTGCTGTACAGCATTTTACTGTGTGACAGAGACCATTGCACATGAGTATCTTATTTCTATATGAAACCTTTTAAGATGGTCTTATGAGGCAGGTGTTATTTTCTACTTCTTACCGAATAAGAAACTGAGGCTCAAAGAAGTAAAATGGCTTGTCTAAGGCAGTGCCTTGATGAAGCGGCAGACCCGGGCTCTGGACTCAGAGGACCTTGACTCCAGATCTTAGGTTCTTTCCCTCGCACCTCTGCCACCTTCCCTCCTTGGCCCTAGCCCTCCTCCCAGCTGCTCGCGGAGTCTCTCCGCTGTGCCTCAGGTGTCATATGTGTCCGCAGATTGTCATTTGGATGAATGTTTTGTCTGCTCAGTTGCAAGCTCATTGAAGATGAGCGCCAGCCCCAGTGTGGGTTGTTAGTCTTGTTTTGTGCTCACTTTATGATAGATCCAAGCTCAGGACAGCGCTTTTTCCATTCACTCCCTAGTCCTCAAGTACCGTAAGGGTGATGAAGATAGCCTTATGGAGAAGATTTCCAAACTGAACATCCACTCCATCATCAAGAAATCCAACCGAGTTAGCAGTCACCTGAAGCACCTCACTGGCTTTGCACCGCAGGTGAGATCCCTGCACTGGAAGGCCCAGCACGTGTTTGACAGCTTTTCAGGGCTCCATGGGGCAGCCCGCCTGACGTCCATGGGTAGGGTTCCCTGTAGGCCTCCTTTGGTTTTGCTCAGCTGGTGGACATGGGGCCTGCAGCTACTGACAGTGTGACTCCACCCCAGCCCTGCATTTGGGCCTTGGTGAGCTGCTTACAACATGTACAGAGGCAAATTAGGAGGCTGGATTAGTCGACATATAATAATTATTGTGGTTTCCAACACACTTAAGGAGCTTAAAACCTATTTGGAAAGACAGAACTAAAATTGTAGACATATTAAGCTAGAAGGGATCTAAGAGATCACCTAGTTGGATAGCTTCTGTTACAGTAAGTGTAAGAGATTGATTTGAAAAACAGTTAGTTTATCAACAATGCTGAGAGTTGACCTGAAGTCTCCAGACATCATTCTACTATACCATGTGTACATGATACGATTAATGGAAAATATGAAACAGAAAATAATCAGTTGCTAAGTTTTGCACTTTGTTCTCTAAATGCTGTTATATTTAGAAAAACAAGAGCTCCATGAGAGTGAGCTCATGTTGGCCTGAGCTCAGATCTGAGCCTTACAGGAAGAGGACAGGTTTGGCACAGGGAGAGGGGAGGGTCTGCCAGGCAGGGGAACCTCTCAAGGGATGCTCCTGAGGTCAACAGACGTGGCGGTGCCAGGAATGGTGAAGAAGACAGCCCGGCCAGAGCAGAGAATCTGCATCAGGAGCAGAGGGAAAGAGGGTTTGAAGGTAGGAGGGCCTGTGTGTATTTTGGAGGTGTTTCAAAGCCACCTAGAGGTGTTTAAATTCAATTCAGTATGATCCAGGGAAATATCAAAGGTTTAAAATTGGAATTGAAGATGCTTTTAAGAAAGCTACTTTTGGCAATAAGATAAATTGAGGGAGAGTCCAAATTTGCGAACAGCGTTTGTTTATTTTGAACAGATAAAAGATGAAGCATTTGAAGAAACAGAAAAGAACTTCCGAATGCAAGAAAGATTGATCAAGTCTTTTATCCGAGACCTGTCTCTCTACCTCCAGCATATTCGGGTGAGAGTTGACGTTACCCTCGTTAGAATCACATACAGTGTAATTCTGTTCCCTGTCCTGTTCATCGTGTTGTTTAATTAGTGCTGAGTAATCTGGACTCAGAAACATCATGCTAACACATACTTCTTACTGGGATTCCTATAGGTTATATAAAAGTTAACACATTGACTGCCACACTAGAAAAAAATTTTTCCCTGGGGCCGGCCATGGTGTTTTATTAAAACAAAATGATCCTTTCTAATTTGTTTTTTATTGTTTTCTGTGCATGAATTATGTGCAACACAATCCACATTTTTAGAGTTAAATTGTCACTATTAATTGTAACAATAAGAACATCAACAAGTAAGATTTTCGTGAACCAACTGTGGGGTTTTGCTTCATGAGGCCTTGGGCTCAAAACTACCCTGAGTTAAATACAACTCACATGGCAATCAGTGTGTTAAACAACATTTAGAAGATCAATGCCGTGGTACTAATTTTACAGTGACCCGGCTCTTTCCTCTCTCCTTTCAGTCTTTATCACCCTTCCCCTCACACACCTTTTCTTAAGTCTCCTCTACCCGATGATGTAACAAGCACTTGTTACAGTTTGTTTTGTCAAAACCGATTTGAAGATTGAGTATTGAATATAGCAGGAAACAGAACAGAAAAAAGTAACAAGCAGTGGATGAGATGGTAAGAAGAAGAGAATATTCCAGTGGAAGTGTACTTTCTGATCATTTTAGCTCCCAATTTATTAAGTTGGTATACATGAGGCCTCTAAAGTTGTTAGAACTGTAGGTAGCTTTGGAGAACTGGAGAAGCCAAGAAAATGAGGTGGACCTGGTCTTTCCTGGCCTCAGGTAGTGCTGTCTTCGTGAAATCAGAACCAGGACTAGAATCCTTTCTATTCTCATCTCTGATTTCTCTATTGATTTAATAGGATGGTATAAGTATACGCTATTCCCCCATCCCTTAGACATGAAAATCTGATCTTACAAAATAAATAACTTTCTTTAAAAGAGAACTTTTGGGCTGGGCGCAGTGGCTCATGCCTGTAATCCTAGCACTTTGGGAGACTGGGGCAGGGGGATCACTCAAGGTCGAGAGTTTGAGAACAGCCTGAGTAAGAGTGAGACCCCATCTCTACTAAAAATAGAAAGAAATTAGCTGGACAAGTAAAAATATATAGAAAAAATTAGCCAGGCATGGTGGCGCATGCCTGTAGTCCCAGCTACTCGGGAGACTGAGGCAGAAGGATCGCTTAAGCCCAGGAGTTTGAGGTTGCTGTGAGCTAGGCTGACGCCATGGCACTCTAGCCTGGGCAACAGAGCAAGACTCTGTCTCCAAAAAAAAAAAAACTGGACAGATGGGTACCGCATGAATTAAATGAGCATCAGAAGAGAAATTGTCTTCAAGCTTGCCTTTCTTTGCTATCATGACATAAAGGCAAACCATTTCTATAGAGTATTGTTAATGTGATGAAAAATCGATTCTTTTTGCAGTCACACAGGGGTTGGATAAAGATGAAGTGCCGAAACACAGTCCAAAACCAAACATTCATCAAAAAAAAAGCTAGTGGTCTCTGTTTGGTGGTCCAGCACTAGTACTGTCCCCTACAGCTTCATGAAACCTGATCAGTGGATTACAGCGGATGTCTACTGCAGGCAATTGGATGAAATGATGAGGATAGTTGTGATTAAGCAGCTAAGATTGGTCACTAGAGACAGGCCAGTCTTACAGGGCAACATTCAGCCACATGTCATACTAGAAGAATAACCCCAGAAAGTACCTTCTCAGGGTAGGAGATGGACAGACTGTGGAGTTTGATGTTGTTGAAGGAGAAAAGGGTGTGGAGGCAGCAAATGTTACAGGTGCTGGTGGAGTTCCAGTTCAGGGCAGTAAGTATGTGGCAGACCATAACCATTTGAGATGCCATCCACGTTGCAGGGGTCCGCCCTGCAGTTACCAGCAGAATTACCAGAATAATGAGATTGGGGAAAAGAATGAGGGATCAGAAAATACTGACGGCCAGACCCAACAACACTGGCCCTACCGCAGGCAAAGGTTCCCCCCTTACTAAGTGCGGAGACCCTGTGGGCGTTCACAGTATTCAACCCTCCTGTGCAGGGAGGAGTGATGGAGGGTGCTGACTACCAGGGTGCAGGAGAACAAGGTAGACCAGTAAGACAGAATGTGTATCAGGGTTATGGACCCGATTCTGCAGGGGCCCTCCTCACCAAAGACGGCCCAGAGAGGACGGCAGTGAAGAGAATCAAGGAGACGAGACCCAGGGTCAGCAGCCGCCTCAGTGTGGTACCGCCACAGCTTCAGTTACCAATGCGGATGCCCAGAAAACTCTAAAGCACAAGATGGCAAAGAGACAAAAGCAGCCCACCCACTAGTTGAGAATTTGCTCTGGAGGCTGAGCAGGACGGGCTGAGCAAATGCCGGCTTATCATCCCTACGCCACCTGATTTAGTCATCCAACAAGAAGAAACGAATGTGAAATTCCAGCAATAAGAACTGAACAAAAGATTGGAGCTGAAGACCTTAAGTGCTTGCTTTTTTCCCATTGACCAGATAACTAGAACTATCTGCCATCCAACAAGAAGAAACAAATGTGAAATTCCAGCAATAAGAACTGAACAAAAGATTGGAGCTGAAGACCTTAAGTGCTTGCTTTTTTCCCATTGACCAG